>JAUCMT010000047.1:2743109-2763835 GCA_032357475.1 Enteromius thamalakanensis
GTTTAACACGCTCAAACAAACTTTGGTCAGCCAATCGAAAAGAAGAGGTGGGGTTTAACGCGCGCAAACAAACTTCGGTCAGCCAACTGGCAAGAAGATGCACCTCTTCTTGCCGGTTGTTTGGCCGAAGTTTGTTTTTGTTGTGGTACCCAAAGTGTTTCTTTTGGTATTGCAGCCTCTGTGTTGTCTTTCGAGACCGTTTTTTTCCCTTGTGTATTCAGAGGGCAGACAGCAAGACGATTAAGGGATGATGCATACGGTTTAAGATAAAAATTAAATCACATGTATGACACCTGCATACCAGTGTAAATAAATTCTAGGAGAATTTCAAAGACGTCGGCTTCCACTCCAACAATGCGAATCTCCTCCTCGCGGGCTTCGCTCATGGCTCCAGAGAACAGAGCCGCAAAATACGGACCGCTGGCAGCCAGCACCAGCTTATGGACCCCGAACACCCTTCCGCCCACCAGCAGACGCACATCGCAGAAGTCAGACTGCAGGCGCATTTTGTTCATCTGAGCGAGCAGGAGACCAGCGTGACGCTCTGAGGAGAACATCCCACGATCGCTCGCTGCTCCGACCTCAGCTTCAGAGCGCTGAGGGTGCGACAGAGACGGACCAGCGGAGGACATGATGATTCCAGCTGGACACCACAACAATGCTCTTTCACCTAACAAACACACACACAGAGAGAGAAACATTTAATACTTCTACCAACGCACTTACTAAAGCGAGGAAATCCATTCACAGCTGAACTGAGAGAGCCTTTTTAACTGCAATTCAGTTGTATTTGAATGGAGATAGCACACAAGCAGAATGCAGAAACGCAATGCGAATTAGTATTTAAGGAAGATATTGACTGTATTTGACTGCATGTTATAAATATTCTGGAACAAAATTGTTATTATCCTTGTAAGCAAATTTTAACCCCAAAATTGAACATAAAGACAACCATATCTACATTCATTTAAGTTTTTCAAGATTTACATTTACGCTTAAAAGTTTCCATACCCCTGGAAAATTATGCAAGATTTTAACAAAATAATAGGATTGTAAACACATCATGTTATTTTTTATTGTCCAGAATAAAAATGTTTCACATTTTATAAGTCAAGTAAAAACTGAATTTACCTTTGTAAGTTTACCTTTGATTCTTAATGTTTTGTTATGTATTCAATCATTTGCTATTTTTTGTTTGTTTTGTTTTCATTTTGTGATTTTGTTTGTTCTGAACAGTTCGGCTGCCTGCTCTTCTTCAGAAAATATTCCAGGTCCTGCACATTTTCCAGCATCCTCTACATATTATAACCACTTTCAGCTGTGACTGTATGATTTTGGACAAATGTGGGACAACACAGCTAATGTAAAAGGTTCAAACATTCACGGATGCTCAAGAAGGAAATACAGTGCGTAAAAGCCAGAGTGTAAACTTTTAAAATAGGACGGTGATGTGCACATTCTTATAATTTCTTTTTCTTTTCTTTTTTTCAGTTAAGTACTGTCCTTATTAGATTTTTGGTTTTGCAGAGAAATGGGGTAAGTAGTGCAAAAGTTATGTACCTATATAAACGTATGAGCAGAAATGGATTTGGTACAAAATGACTGACAAAAATGTAGTGGAAGTTTTGTAAGATTAAAGCTCATCTGAAGGCTGTAATGCTGTTTGATGAGCTGTTGTGGTTTGGGCTGGGCTGCTGCTGTAAATTGGTCACAGGAATAACCTGTCGAACCTGCAACCTTTCAGTTTCCAGCCCAGGCGTTTAACCACTATACACAGCTCAAATAACGACAGTTAGCATGGTCCCGGACTCCTGTGTGGACTGCAGTGTCTTCTCCATGTTTGACATCTCACAACAAACCGTGCACACAACTGAAACGCATGCCGAAAACCGAAAGCCCTGTTCAACATGCAAAACAGACATGAGAGCAGCGAGATTTAGCCTACTTACATTTTATTTTGGTTGTTTTCTCTTGTGTATTTATCCAAATGATCAAGGACTAACCCGCTTCCGCGTGAGCATCGAGTTTTCCTTCCTCCACAGCTCAGCCTGACAGACCTGACTAATCGATCAAATAGTATGAACGTAGATTTACACTTAAAATATAAAATTATATATTAAATCCAAGTAACATGGATATTCCTAAATATTCAAACATAGATAAGATGATAGGAAACTTGCCTAGGCCTAACGTGACTGTATATCCTCGAGGCAGTAGCTACATGACCCTGGACTACAAAACCATCTGAAAGCTAAATAAATAAGCTTTTGATTGAAGCATGGTTTGTTGAGAGAGGACAATATTTGACAGAGATACAACTATTTGAAAATCTAGAATCTAAGGGTGCGGGAAAAAAATGCAAATATTAAGAAAATCACCTTTAAAGTTGTCGAAATGAAGTTCTTAGCTATGCATTTTACCAGACTACTAAACAAAAATTAACTACTTCATGTGATTCTAGACAGACTGGATAATTTAGATCAGATCTCTGTGTGGAGCACTGGCTGTTATCAGACAATATCTCACTGCATTATTACAGTTAATGACTAAAATAACGTTTGGAAATGTAAACTGATATTTCCAACTGACACGCTACAGCAAAAGATAGAAGTAACCCACTTTTTGTTGTTGAAAATACTGGTGGCTTAACAGTTATTGTAGTATAATATTTGCTAAAGTTACAAAGTGTAGTACAAGATTGGGTAAAGTAATTTGTTAATTTTATTAGAGGTGTTATGTTACCAGTTATAGAATTACCACAACAAATTAATCCAAGTAATTTACAATATGGTTCAGAACGCTATATTTATAAATACTATAGTATTTTTTTCATGTTCAAATGGAGGTTTACTAGAAGCTGCATTGGTATCCAAAAGTTAAACATCTCAAAAAAAGCAAAAATCAAGATATTCAAATAAATCAAGACCCCACAGAGGACTTCAGATGATGCCGACCCTGAAACAACACACAGCACTACCAAACACATATCTATATATACAAGCTGCTACTACATATACTGTAAAACATTACTTTGTGTAAAAAGGGCTCTCAAGTTTTGAAGACAGGCAAGAGTGACAGCCTGGTTACAAACTTCCTTTATAATATCTTCCTTGGTTTTCAGCAACAAAGACACTCATACAGGCTTGGATGACATTATTTTCTTTTTGGGGGTGAACTATTCCTTGTATTCTTGTGGCACAAGTTGAGCTCAGCAGGGTTTGGTGTGACTGAAATGGACGACTTGTTAGACTTGTTAGACTGAATCTCCTCCTGTTCAACAGGAGTGTCTGAATAACAGCCCAATTGTTTGGTGTTTGAGGAACAACCAGGTGTGTTTTTTGTGATTATGACTGCAGATGCAAAGCATGCACATAGATGTGGGTTGGTCATGATGACACAATCACCTCTTCCAACGTCTTTGAAACAGCGTTCAACAGCACTATTGTCTTAAGAAGCTGTGTGAATCTCTTGTAAGAAGGCTGAAGGGCTCCTGCAGAGGAAAGATTAGATCCAAACTGCCAGGAGATGTCAGTAATGCACAAAACAGACCATGCTTCCTAACACACTCAAATAATGCTATTTTAAAAAGTGCATTTTGTAGAAATAACAAATTGTAGTTTATAGTGTAAATCATATATGTTTTAATGACCTTCCTTTTGTGATTTAACGTTTCTTTTTTTTAAAAAGCCAAAAAGTTGACCATAAAACATAGATAAGCAATAGGAAAAAAACACATTTTGTTTCAGGATAGTAATTAAAACTCAAACAATGGAACATTTTTTCAGTGTTTCCTCTTTAATACATTTGCAAAGTTGTGATAAATCCACTGTGTGAGTTTATGGTGAGTGGGTTGTAGATTTATGTGGGCGAACAAGTAATTTAAAGCAGTTTAACATAATAACGCACCTTAAAATGTAAAAAAAATTAAGGGTTATGAAGACTTTCCATAGGAACTGTGGATAATAAAAACACTACAATCAGGCTACAATACTTGTTTAGCTTAAATGAATGAATGAATAAAGAAATATATATCTTGTTATTTTGTATTTTTATGACTTATATTAAGAAAAGCTGCAGTAGGATTCTTACGTCATTACAGGCTTGGTTGGTTTTTGTCTGTTATAGAGCCAATATAAGCTAATCTGGGTTTACTCACACCTGCACGCTTGTTACAGGCTGTCCTCGCATGATGTAACTGCTGCTCTACACACACACACAAAGCTTTTAAGCCCGTCTATAGTGCTGACGCGGAGAGCAATGGCTAATCCTAACACCCCTCTCACGTCCAACCTGTTACAACGCCCATCTAATACTACACAGACCTCCTGGACGTTCTGTTCTTCTCAACTAGTATTAGGTTATTCTGACCGAAAAGCGCCATGACTGAACGAAAATCGAAAGGATTTATTTTTGCATTTATTTATTTATGAATAAATGAATGAGGAAGTCTTTGTTGAACTTTCGCTAAATTCTATTCAGGGTTATTCCAATTAACGAGTACAAATACCATAAAGAATATTTCATTAAATAAAATATTTAACTGGAATATTTTTTATTATATAATAGCATATGCAAGTTTAAATTGATGCACTAAAATATGTTACAACCTGAAAAAATAAAAAACCGATGTAATCATATTATATATAAAAAAAAAAAAACTTATTCAACTTATTCTATTAGCCAATGACAGCTAGTTAACATGTTGCAAAGCATGCAAATGCATAATTAAAGGAGTTTAATAAATCAGACATGAGCTCTGCATTTATTCTCAATCATTTTTGTTTTTATTTTTTTAAGAAGCATGCAAGGGAAAAACACCGTAGCAAAAAATAAGCTCTGCAAAAGAAGGGGAAACATTCCCTTTGTACTGTCTGCTGCTCACAAATGACAAAAAAAAGTGGCTCATCTCAAGATAAGCTGTTTGGCATTGTGTCGACATACGTATACGTATACGTATGTATTAAACTTCTTGAAGTGCCTATAAGACACCTACACTATGCCAGTACACAGTTTAAAAAAGGTAAACATTAGAAGTACGCCAGAAACGTAAATTCAAACTAATATATTTCCTGTTACTCTGTAACAGATGCAAAATGGATACTCATATTCTGCGCAAAATCTTCAAGCCGTCTTTAAAACGTTTAAAAAAAAGTTTCCAAGAAGTTTCTCTCGAACGAATAAACCATGCACCAAAAAAGTAAAATCCTTATTTGTGTGCACAAAAGAGCATGAGCTGCAGGTTACAAACTAGATCTGGAAGTGTGACTGTTACATTCACAAAATACATTTTTCAAATGCTTTGGGCGATGAATGAATTGCAATAAAAGATTATGATCGTGTTCTGCTTAAAAGAGCACGACTGGATCACAAAACCCTTAAAACGTTGTGTCTGTAAACATGTCTACAAAGGGCTCATCAAACACTTGTTCAAGTACTGAAGTATCTTTATGACCACGAGGAATGCTTTGGAAAGTGCAGTATACAAACAAACTTCCGCTCTTCGCACGTGTACATTGTCCCGAAGGTAAAAGCGCGCAAAGTCTCCTTCGTTCTCAGTGCGGTGAGTTCAGTGAGCGGCGTGAACCGGATACGCCAGCCGGACGTCCAGAGCCTGGTTGTGCTGCGCTAGCGAGGTGTGATGATAGTGCATGACCAGGTCCTTCAGAGACTTGTGCAGATCGAAGGGCTCGACGAAGCCGTAGCCGCGCTCTGTGTGTCGAATCACGCAGTGCCTCACCTGACCTCCGACCCTGAGGATAAAGAGACGACAGCAGGGTTAGAGAAGCTGGAAATAATAACTTCAAAACACAAATAACATTAAAAACGGAAACAACAAACAAGACTCAATGCTATAAAACGAACCGAAATGTATTTCTCATTTATAAAGCGCACACAGAAACCATCCTAAATGTCATCTTGTGATTCATAGAAACTCTCTTTCAGATGTGAAATATATTAAACGACTCCTAGTTAACAGCGTACGCTTTCAAAAACCTTTCTTAGATTTCTATTCAGTGCTAATTAACAAACAGGAATGCCTTTGAGTCATTAAACAGCAGAGACTGATGACTTACACCACAGAGCAGGCGTAACAGTCCTTGGTGCTGCTGTTGCGGATGAGGAACGCTCCAGACGGTTTCCCACAGAGAAGCTCTTCTGCCTGCCCTCGACCGAGATCTCCCACAAACCAGCTCTCCTCCTCAAGCAGCTCCACGCTCTTCTCATGCTCCTCATTTACCTCACATTCAGACCTGAGAAAACAAGCACTCCATAAGCCAAAAGCTCAGATTCCCAACAAGAGCACCTCGGTTAGTCTTCTAAACACCAGCCACTGTCCCTTTGTCTCTCCAGACCTTACAGACCTATTGCATCAGACAGCAGCCAGACGTGTCCCCGCTCGCTCCCTTTGACTTCAATACTAAAAGCGCTTCAGAAGGTGCTTTATATTGAGAGGCTTAGAGAAGTAAAGCGTTATGATTTTTTACAGTGATCAGTGACAGGATGTAGGGCTGTCAGATGATTCATCGCAGTCAACTGCAGCCAAAAGAAGAGTTTTTGTTTACTTAGTATATTTATTGCGCATATATAAATACACACACAGCATTTATTTTGGAAATATTTGCATGCATTTACATGAATATATTTCCAATCATTTTATTAAATTAAGCATAATAATATAACAATAATAATTAATTAATTACATTAATAATTCTATTTTGTTAATTTATATAAATATACAAATATTTAATATCCAAGCATAACATTTTTTCTTAAACACATACACGAATGTGCGTATATTATATATTATATATATATAAATAAACACACATATTTATTTATTTATTTATTTTTAATTATTTTACTAAGAATAATTGCACTAAAAATAAAGAAATCTGAGAGATTTCACTCCATTCACCTAAATTTTGGATTCATTAATCCTGCACTAAATCTGTTTATCACATTACATGATCATGTGTCTTTAAAAGACTAACAAACTCATTAAAGTGTTGTGATTTTGGAGGGACAGAATCACTTGGTGTCATTATAAATATCTACATTTGTGTTTTCGCTCATTTAACAGAGTTTGCAGACTTTATATTTAAATAGCAGTATTTTTGAGGTTTAATATGCAGCATTATTGGATGGATGGGCTCTGTCGACTGCAGCCATCCAGGACTATTAACTGCATAGGAATGTACTACCAACTACCCATATAACATCATTACCAAACTTCATTCCTCTCTCAGTACTGCTGTGATGAAGTTAAATGAATCTAGATCACATGGACACTCACTCTTTCAGATCGCTGTGGACTGTGTCTCGGAAATCCTTGCAGGAGTTCTCTTGAGAACAACATCGTTCTTCAGAGATCTCTGTTGTGCTGACGGCTTCGAATGTATTCCTCCTTTGGATTTCCTGCAAAGCAACAGGGACAGTCTTAGAAAAGTAATGCATCTGATATGCTTGATATACATTTATTCTTCTGGTTTTAAACAAATAGATAAATAATCTAAACCATTGCCTTTAAAAATGGCTATTTTTTTGTGTTTGTGTGCACAAGCGTTTGCAGCATTGAGCATTGTAGCCAATCATAGACGTGTCTGTTGAAGGAGTAAATTGCCCATGGCCGATCGGACGGGTTTAAATTATTCATAATAAGCTTCATTAAAGCTCAAGCTCACTAACTAAGCAGCTTTATACATTATACTACATTATAAATCAGTTGGCTGAATGTGCTTCACTTTAAAATCCCCTACACTTATAAAAACCCCTCTGTTCCCACTCAGCAGTAGTTAGAAATACATTTATCTGATGTGAACATTTTGCAATAAATTTTGTATTTTATAAATAATAAACATATCCATTCCATACTATATTATGTAGTTATATTTATATATTTTGTTCTAAGAATGTTTTTAATCATTACTGTGATTATGTAATTAATAAAAACAATGTGTTAATTTGCAAAAACAATTCTCAAAATGCATGTTTTTTTCAATCTGCATTTTAATTTATCTCAAACTATAGTTATGTTATTTTTATTAGTTTACAAAATACTGCTACTTAACACAATAAAACAAATAAAAAATATGACAACATAATAAAAAAATATTATCAATATATTTTGATATTTTTTTATCAAAAAATAATAATTAAATAAAAAACAACTGTTGTTTGTTTTGTTTTTATTTAAAAACTAATACAAATTACCAAAGAAATTGAAGAAAAAGCAGAAATTCAGTTGTGAATTAAAAATAAAATATATTTATATAAAAAAAAATACTAAAACTATATTTTTCCGCAGCTTACCTGTAATAACGTAGTGCAAGCATCATACAGCGGCTCATACTCGGCCGTCTTCTGAAACAGTCTTAAACATTCATGGAGCTTCTCTCTGGTGGCACTCAGAAACTCTTCCTTCACAGGGAGATCCTGAAAACGCAACGCATTTAATCACTACATGTGTTCACTAGTTGGAGAAATAAAATAGATAAACGACCATGATCTTCACTGGGAGACTCACAGAAAAGGTACGCAGCGGGTCACAGTGGGACACGGGATAAGCCAGCGTGACATCCAGAGAGCTGTTGTACTGGACTAAGCTCCGATGCCTGTAGTAAGATATCAGCTCCGGCACCGAGCTGAAGGTCAGAGGCTCGGAGAACCCAAATTTCCCATCCTGATGCTGGATCCTGATGAGTTTGTTGGTGCCATTGTTTCTGTGGGGATTTCAAGAAGCACTTTCACACATACAGCCTTTTCTGTCAACGCAATGCTATTTCTCCCTGTACAAGTCACCATTTGAACTTAACAGCAAATCGCACCTAAGAAAATTCAAGGTTAGGATGCTCTGATAAGCAAGAAGTCTAAAGAAATACTAAAATGAAGAAAAAAATCTCTGCTGCTGTTCTCAATTTAAAAAGCTTTAACTCTTCAATATTTAAGTAAAATTAAATGTGGCTGCTTTTTACGGTAACACTCAAGTATTTTAGGGCCCTAGCAGCTCGGAGCGAGGACCCTCTTGGAATTGCTCAATTTTTAATTATTATTATTTATTTATTTTACCAAAGTGAATCGCAGTTTTCAGGGTTTAAAAATACTCAAAAACTCACAAAACGCATCAGATCTGGCGAAAAGGTCCATCTGATACCCACTTCTGGTTTCAGAAGTGGGTGTGGCAAAATGGCCCGACAACAATACACTTTCAAAGGTGTGCACCTTAAGCTACGTTTCACGTACATGTATGAATATTGGTACACTCATTTAACACGCCAATATCTACAAAAAAGTGTCTTGGACCAAAATCCCAAATCCAACAGGAAGACAGTTATTTCTCATATTCTCAGCAAATTGTGTAATTTTTGCCATTTTCACACTTTAACAAACTCGTCCCAGAGATTTATTCAGATCAACACCAAATTTGGTCAGTGTAAACTAAAGCCCTGTGCAAAGTTAAATTGCAAAGATCTAGAGTTTCCGTTAAAGGGCGCGTCCGTGGCGGCCCTGCAAAATTCAATGTTTGTTCGATGCTTTTCTCGAACTCAAGCAAACCATGTTCAATCTGCATCAAACTTGATATGTTTGATACAGTATAAGTACTGGTCTGAAGACATTGACATGACAATATTTAGTTATAGACATAGCGCTACCAGCAGGAAATTTGGCACATTTAAATTACTTTTAAATTTTATTTCTATATTTGACTCTTTAAATGGATATTGCTCACTCTGTCTTCCTGAAGCCATGGGAGGTGATGACCCGAGGTGTAAGAGCAGCTTTAATTGGAATATGTACTTAAAAAGCAGTATACATTTTACATATCTTTAACTTAAGCCAGTATATATACTAAATGCCCCTCGTCACATAACAGTTTCAATCACATGGCTAACGATAGATGGCCACTTTCCTAATAATACACTTAACTCCTTAAACATGCAATCCTTACCTAACGGTTAATGTATATTCTCCTTGTCGCTTGCAGGAAGCATTTCGGACCAGGAAAGACCCATCAGGCATGCCATGGAGAATTTCATTCACCTCCTCCCTAATGGTTTGACACAGAGGAGTTTGATTGTAAGCGGTATTAACTAACCCTGAATAATAAGCAAACAAACTGATAAAGACTTAAATAAGACTAAATGGTTTAAAGAAAAACAGAAATCTTACCTGGTTATGCCAGCCCAGTACCACTCGGCCTCCTGTAATAAATCACTGGGCTCCATTTCTCCGAGGAGATGATCGTCGCTACCGATTTCTGCTGGAAGAAACAAAACAAGTGTGAGACAATAGGCTACATTTCTAGCCTAATTTTACTGGAAACCCCCAGCTTTATACAACAAACAGACAGTTTGTCTGGTTTTGGTCACTGGAAATTAAAAACAAGTGTTTTTTCAGTTAAATCTATACTTCCTTATAAATCTATATTTATATTTTTCAGTTAGGTTTTATTTACCACATTTTAAAAATGTTATTTAAATTAAAAGAATTCACACAAAAATCGTAAAATCCATTAAAAAAGAAAAAAAATAGGCATTTGTATTTAAATAATTAATATTTTTTACACTGAAAACATAAGCGTTAACTGGAATATTTTTTTGTGGAAAGAAATTGTATTCTAAAATGGACACATTTAAATTATTTCACATGGAAAATGTGATTACGCGTAAACGTTTTTGCCTTTTTATCTTTAAGCAAGTTTAAATTTTGTTGGTTTATATACATAACCATTCATCATCATATTTGCATTATAACGCAAATTTACATTTAGTCATTTAGCGAACACCCAATAGCAAGATTAGTCCCTTAAGTACTTTTACAACAAAGTCTTGGCTTCAGTTTTATAACACAAACACAAACAGTGTCTTACAGTACTGTATTGTTTAAGCTCCTTACTGATCAGATCACTGTATTTTATATATATGAATTATTTGTAGCATGCCAGACACCCAAAAATCGCAACAATGCTCTGCTTTGTGTCTTTTGATATAAAACAGTCCATCTTTCAAATGAATGTTTTTCCTTTGTTTCAAGGGTACAGCACGATATTAAAAGTTAAGGAACATCAGAAGGCATGGGAAAACAGACTAAAGACTAATTCATAATGAAGTCTCACTGTGAAAGGGAAAATTATTGACTTACACTGCCACCTAAACTAAAGTGATTTCAGACATATGTCGTGTTATAATACCCATATTGTTAGTATTTCGCTAAAAAACTGGCAGATTTTGAAAGCGGAGAATATCTCCGGATATTCCCAATTTAGGCCGACTTTATTCTCGTAATATTTTGACTTTTATTTTCGTAACATTTCGACTTTAATCTCGTAGTTTCAGATTTTTTTTGTTGTTGGTGGTAGGAATATGGAGTGCTAGAGTTAGAGGGACAAATTAAGTCTAATTATTAAGCATTAACAGGAATATATTTACTGTGTAAAAAAAAATTTTATGGATACGTTAATCTAACCATTTTCAACAAAAAAGTTATAATAGGGTAAATATCTAAACGTGTAGGCGGAGGGGAAAGAAGCAACGGGGGTCAAGACTCTTTTAATGAAAAGCAGATGGCGAGAAGACAGAAACTTTCATTCTGGCCTGCTACTCGCTCATGTAATACTCATGTAAAACCAGATACAGTAAGTTTCTATGATGACGCCTGTCCTGAGCTATGAAGTGACAGCTGTGGATTTCCCCGGTATTCCCGCTGGCCAGTTTACCGATTCTACTACGGAGAAGGTTCAGATTCGTGAATATTTACAACATAAAGTGACGTCGAAAAGGCGGACCTCTGCGATTGGCTGAACTAAAGCCTCTGCGGGACTCAGGAATACTACTCGAGGTAGCTGATTGGACGCTCAGGGTCTGTTACCAAGCAACGTCATCACTGCCTATTTGATATTCATAAGCTAGTGCTTCGCTATAGTAGGGTCGCTAGCTCGGTGGCCCGATATTCCTGCTCTGCTGACCTGAATGAACTCAGCGATGACATGTTGAGACATGCAGAACCGAACGAATCAAAAGCCCAAGACTGCTTGACTCACTTTTATGTCACACGAACCAACTTTCACAAATGTTACCTTTACCGAATACTGATATGTTGTCGTTCCCATGATTAACGCTTGACACTTAGGTCGCGTTTGGACCAGAACAAAGGGAGAGTGACTTAAACATAATAAACACCAAATATAAAAAGATGAGATGCGAAAAATACAGAAATAAAGTTACATACCAGTGCCAGCTGCGCGGACTCGACTCATTTCGATGTAGGAAAACGGTTCTGTAGACGATGACATCTTTTCTTTAACAATGGGTCGTGTTGCAGAAGTGAGTTAAACCCTTTTAAATTATGTAAATCGTAACGGCAAATAATTATAAACGACTGTCCCGTTGTTATATGTAATATAACGAAGTAAAAACGTATTAGCAATGATAAAAAAGGTGAAAAATGCCCGTCTTAATCCAATTGTTATCATTTGGCAGCCAGTCGTTTAAAATAAAACTTCAAATTAAAGCTTATAATAGTCTTCCAGAATAGTATACATGATCTGCACGTCCAAATACACTAAATATCCAAATGAACGTCGTGCCGTGACTAAATCAAACTCTTATAAGGTTTGGGACGATTTAAGTGTCTGTGGACGGTACCATTGATCTAATGGTACACGGGGAAAACTTTAAACAGGATGTTGTTTTGTTGTTGTAATAAATACGTTGTTATATATTATAATCTGCCTTTGCTTTTATAAAAGTATTAGGTAAGATATATTTTATAAATTGTGTAGTAATTATATCCACTTATTTAAAGCCACTATTGTGTTAATGCTAGGAGTTTTCACCCCCTCGCGCCGCGATTATGTAACGGTCCGTTTTTGTCCTGCATTGTGCCGTTGGTACTTTTCTCGAACAACTTGTTTAAAGTCGTAATTCTGATTTTTATGCACACAAACACTCATTTATGAGGTTTAAGAAGTAAGGAGAATGCCTAAACGTGTAAAGAGATATGTCATGACGGTTTTGAAGCTCTTAAACGTTTAAAAGGTCATGGTGCGTTTCGTGCCAGTTGCACATAGGGGGAGTTCCTTCAGTAGGGAACATTGTGTACTGTTGGCATTGTCTACTTTCTGAAGTTGCACACTTAAATAACTAGTGTTCAAACACGCAGCATGCTTCTCAAATGCAAATGCAAAACCTGAATTTTCTTTGAATTATGAAGTCGATGACAGAACAGCTCAGAATAACACTGTTAAATAATCTGTATTAATAAAACTTAACCTATTCTTCACTTATTCAGGATATGCAAGTATACTCAGCAACTATGGAAACATGTTGGGTTGTTTACCTCAAACATCATCTTTAAAGGTTTTAATCTAAACCTCAAGATGATTCTCTTTGGTATTTTTGAAAGAGATGTAAATGTTTGTTTTGTTATAAACCTAATTTTTAATCTCTGTAGGTTTTACATATATAAATGCAAATTATCTAATTGCTTGTGTTTCTACAAGAAATGAAGCAATATTTAAAAACTATTTCAACTTCTCATAATAAAAAAGAAATTAAGACCTATTCAATTTGTACAAGCTTATAAATATACTCAATCTGTAATTTATTTTGTAAAGTACCCGCTGCTTAATTTTAATTTTATTTTTATTTTTTTGGATTATTATTTAAGCTTTTATCTGATGCTAAAATACCTGTATTATTTATTTATTTATTTTGTATTTTTGTATTTTCAATAACGCAAAAAAAACAACAACTTTTAAATAAGGCCGAACACAGTCTAGGATTCACATTTTGATTGGATTTGTTAGTGTTGAGTGTCTATTTATTATTTAATACTGGACTACAAGACAAATATGACCCTGGACCACAAATCCAGTTTTGAGAAATTTTGATTTGTAAATAAATTAGCTTTCCATTGACGTATGGTTTGTTAGAATAAGGCTGTAGTTGTCTGAGAGAAAAATCTGAGGGTGCAAATGTTACGTTTTGACCTATTTACAGTCGGAAATCTACCAATTTACCATCAGTAAAGTTTTGGCATAAAAGAAAAATTACTAATTTTGACCCCTATATTATTGATTATTGCTATATCAGGGCTACTGGTTTTGTGCTCCAGGGTCATAAATGTTATGTGTAGGTCTTATAAACAGTTGCTAGTTTCAAGCCTATGCCATATATTCTGCATAATTTGTGAGCGGAAACTACATAACTGGCATCTCTTGCCATAAACTATGCAGTGAATGCTCATTAATACATCATAAATAAGCATTCACTGCATACTTTATGGCAAGAGCATAAAAATGCATTCAAAAAATGTAAAATTTTTTCCAACATTTTCTAATGTAACCCAAAGCTCGTCTTTTACATTTATATGATCATAAAAGACAGAATATGTTTATGCAGTTTCTTGCATACTGATAGTTCACATCAGTTTTCAAACACATCTCTGGTCAGTAAGCATATCCTTTCTGTTTAATACAAGCAAATGCATAATACACATGTAATAATAATCCACTTTAAATGGAACATGGATTTTGCTTTTGGCAGGATCACACTGCACTTTTCAGTAAGTACACGAGATACTGGGTTTATTTCTGGTAGTTTATGGAAAACTATTCCAAGATCAGGACGTGCGTATCCAGAGCCATGGCCATCATGTTTCCCACCTCACAACTTCATTTAGTCTCTGTTAGAACGCAAAGATTAGAATATGAATCATTATATGTGCTTTGACCTCCATTGCATTGCATTTGGATTGGTTTTAAGAGCCAACAGTTATGCTGCAAGCAGTAGTTTCTCTTGCTCTGGCTTTTTATGATCTATATTTCTTAATATTTGAGCATACTTGGTGGATTCTGTCTTCAGATTTCACTCACATCATATTTTTTGCTATAACAAAGAAACACATTAAAATCACAATGACATATTGTAAATTAAGGTAACGGTTACATGTGGTCATATTATTTTGTGTTTAAAACAGTTACTTTGTGAATAAAAAGTCAAATTTTCTTGTCATAAATCCCTGTAAATAAACGGCAGGTTATGTGATAAATAATGACAACACTGGATCATGTGCACTATTTTTCTGTAATGGTCTGAGCTAATTTTATGTATTCATATTTCTGTATTTAATTGTTTGTTTAATCCTTTTCTCTTGCTCTGCACAATTTAAAACATAATTCCCTTGAATATTTATATTACAAAATATAGATTTTCACATATATTTTTAAAAATATGTTTTAAAATACCAAAGAATAAAATAAAATGTAAAGTATATATATATATATATATATATATATATATATATATATATATATACTGTATGTATAGTGTAAAATAAAAAATAAATAAACTAATAATAAAATTACATATATTTTACATTTTTTGAATATTTCAGAATATTTTTTTACACTGAGCATCTCTTTTTTTTGCCCACAGAAACAAAAAACATTAACAACGTCATATTATATATTTATGTTACAGAATGTTAAATAAGAATAAGAAATAAGAAATAAAAAAAATAATGGAAATGATGGGAAAGCAAGACATTTTGAAAAGATTTAGCTGGGAGAACATCTAGCAACTAATTAAGTAAATTGACATCAGGTCTGTAACGTGATGAACTATAAAAGGGATGTCTTACTGAGTCAGAGTCTCTCAGAAGTAAAGATGGGCAGATGCTCGCCAGTCTGTGAAAAAGTATGGAAAAGTGCTTTGCAAATCTCTTCATCTACAGTGCATAACATCGTCAAAAGATTCAGAGAAACTGGAGAAATCTTTATGCATTCTGAAGACCTTTGTTGGACTCCCATGGTCTTCGGTCCTTCAGACAACACTGCATCAGTCATCGGCATGATTCTGTCATTAACATTAAAAAATGAGCCCAGGAATACTTCTAGAAACCACTGTCGGTAAACATAATCCACCAAGCCGTCTGCAGATGCAAAAGGAAGCCGAAGTTCGAATTTGTCATTTTTGTTGGAAATCAATGACATTGTATCCTCCGGGCTAAAGAGAAGGGAGCCTTCTGGTGTGTAATCAATGTTCAGTTTAAAAGCCAGCATCTCTGATGGTATGGGGGTGCATATATGCATAAGGTATGGGCAGAGCGACATATGCTCCCCTCCAGAAGACGTCTATTTCAAAAGAAGGCCTTGTGTTTTTCAGCAGGACAATCCAAAACCACATACTTCAGCTACTACAACTAAGAACTGACCTGCCTGCAGTCGAGATTGCTAACCGATAGAGAATATTTAGAGCATCATTCAACGAAAAATATGTTAAAGGCGACCATAAAGCTGGAGATCTATTTCAGGCAAGAACGAGACCAAATTACAACACCAAAATTCCAATAACCTCAGTGCCCAGACGACTTCAAACTGTTATGAAAAGAAGACATGCTATTAGCAAATTTGAAATGAGCTTATTTTGCACATAAAATTGTTTAAATGTGTTAGTTATCTATGTTCTATTGTGAATAAAATAATGGCTCATGTGATTAAATTTTTTTAGTTTTCATTTTATTCAAATTTAAAAAACATCTCAACATCAGGTTGTATTATGTAAACAGCACTTAATTATATATACAGTGGGTATGGAAATTATTCAGACCCCCTTATATTTTTCACTCTTTGTTATTTTGCAGCAATTTGCTAAAATCATTTAAGTTCATTTTTTCCTCATTAATATACACACAGCACCGCATATTCATTTTTTTTTGTGCATTTTTTGCAATTTGTAGGATGAAACGTTGGTAGACAGCCATTTTTAGGTCTCCCCAGAGATGCTCAGTTGGGTTTAAGTCAGGCCTCTGGCTGGATCATCCCCTCAGCATGATGCTGCCACCACCATGCTTCACTATTGGGACTGTATTGGGCAGGTGATGAGCAGTGCCTGGTTTTCTCCACACATACCACTTAGAATTAAAGCCATAAAGTTCTGTCTTGGTGTCATCATACCAGAGGATCTTATTTCTCACCATCTTGGAGTCCTTCAGGTGTTTTTTAGCAAACTCCATGCAGGCTTTCATGTGTCTTGCACAGAGGAGAGGCTTCCGTCGAGCCACTCTGCCATAAACCCCCAACTTTTTAATTGAGATCCAACAAAAATCAAACAAACCAAACCATAATTTCAGTTTTTCTGTGAAACACAAACAGCCGAAGAAACACCCAATTCTACCTGAATGATTAAGAGTTTAAGCTACAGTAAAGGTTTTCTGTTTTTATCTGGTGTTGTTTTGAGGTGAACTGCATGGAAATAAGTGGGAATCAAAGTTTGTACAGCCTTTCTCAAACACATTCATGACCAACAATGAGATGAGGACACCAAAGTTCAAGAAGAAATACAGTTAGACACCCAACACTACAGTCACGACACCAGCGTTAAACATTTGTTTGCATCATGATCTGTCACTCTTATGAAAGATGGCATGCAAACTCTTTTCCTTCAAGCTCTGAAAACAAGTGGGATGAACAGGAAAGTTTAATGGCGCTGAACAGAAGTGTTTCTGAACGCAGCGTTTGACTGGAGTCACACACCATTAGAGCCGGACAGAAGCTATTCATCAGCAGTAATGACCGTCACACTCCAGCCTTAAATATTTCACATTAACCACATTCAATCAATCCAGAAGCCCAGAGAACTGTGCTTTAGAACCAGATATACATATTAATGGTATTTCGTTCTTAAAAAACTCCTGAAACATTCAGTTGTTGCTCTTTAAAAACAAAAAAAAAGCAGGGCGAGAAGCAGCGTCCGATCTTCCAGGAAGGACGGATTATGAAAGGTCAGATTGTGTTCCTCCTTCAGATTCCTGTCACTCCCTTCAGACGCCGGAAACACAGGGACACAATTTTAGGAAGTTTGTTTTGGCCTCAGAGGAAAGTCAGGAGTCATATTTTGACACAGCGTCATGTATTTTTAGTGCAGTTGGTCTGAGACAGTCCGCCAGAGCTGAACGCATTCAGCTTCGTATAAAAGTCCAGTTCCAGCCCAAAATTAAATAAATATATATGTAATTGCAACCTTTTATCTCATAATTATATTATTCTGCAGTTTTGAGTCAGAATTGTGAGATAAGTCAAAGGAAAGATAATGTTGCAGTACAATTTTATATATATTTTAATTCTGTGGTGGAAACAAAAGCTAGAACAAAACTGTGAGATACGAACTGAAGGGAAACAAGTCAGAATTGTGGGATTTTTGTGTATTTGAATATAAAATGTCAGAAATTTTTATTTTATTTTATTTTTTTAAATTCTGGAACAAAGTCAAAGAGTGATAAACTTGCAATTGTAAGGCAAACCAATGGCTTTAGTTTAATTTATATTTATTTTTATATTTTGTTTATATTGATTGATTGATCGGTTGTGGTGAATTATTATGTTTCTGTATTTCTGTATGCTTGGAATTGTGGAATTTATAACTTGCTAGTTATTGATTAAAAAAATAGATCAAATATATCCTTTAATATTTTTTTTATTATCTGTTGTACTAATACTACTAACGAATTCATTATAATAGATGTGAAAAAGTTTTTTTAGTCTCTTCTATTTACCAAGACTGAATTTATTCGATCAAAAATACTGGAAAATATTATTACAATGTAAAACATCTGTGTTCCGTGTGAATCTGTGTTAAAGTGTATTTCTGTGATGTTCAGCATCATTACCTCAGTCCTTGATCTTCAGAAATCATAATAATATACTGATTTACTGATCAACACACAGTTCTGATTATCATCAGTGTTGAACACAGTCGTGCTGCTCAATTTTTGGTGGAAAATGTAATACTTCAGATTTTTCAGGATTCACAGATGAATAAAAAGATGAAAAGAACAGAAGTTATTTGAATGATTGTCTGTCTGTCTTCAGGGATCTCAGCAGTAATCTCATCAGCAGGATTGCCCCCGGAGCGTTTCATGGCCTGTCGGCTCTGAGGAGACTGTAAGTATGATTATGACCTTGGAAATGTGCATGAAAACACAATCAGCTAGTTTGAGATGTTAGAAGTCGCTTTTGAATCGAGTGTTATACTTATATAAATACTTTGTTATATTTTAGTACTTTATTTCATTACTGTGAACATGAATAAACTTACTTTGTACATTCATAATTTGTTTGCCTTTGAAGGTCACATGACCTGAAACATGTTTAGCGTTCAGTGAAATCAAGCTTTTTGTTGCGCTGAAATAAAATGATTTCGAAGCTCTCTGCAGATGTTACGTTTTGTGAAGAAGGCCGGATGCCTTTGAGCCGTTTATGATCAACATGCATAACAGTGACTGTAAAATATGTATTTAAGAAATGGATATTATAATTTTAGTTATGAAATGAAGGATATGGTCATTGAGGATGTTTTTGACTGGCCATTAGGATAGTTTTTTCATGCAGACCTGGCAGCCCTGGTTTAATCAAGCAGAGCAGACGCTTTCAGTTTATAATTTTTCCCTAAACTGGTTTTTATTTCTATAAAAAAAGCAAAATTACACCGTATCGTAAACCAACATTTTCAGGAATTTAGGATTTTTATCAAATTTTTTTGAGGTCACTTGCCAAAAACGGTCAATTAGACATTTTTTTCTTTTCCTTTCTTTTTTGCAGTGCGCCTAAATTTAACAGCAGAACGAGAAATGTAGCTATCACCAGATTCAAAAGCACCACAGAATAAAAAAGCGTTCAGTTCAGGGTTTTTAGTCTTGAACATTAGCTCACATCTTTATGCAGCGTCCTTGAGAACGAGAGCTGCAGCTGATCTGAGGTTGGTTCTGGAGTGAAGAGGCTTTCAGACGCAGGAGCCCTGCACACGTTTCATGTGACACTGATTGCTGGATTTGAGCGGCTGATTGTGGATGTGCGTGTGCCAAGCTGCTGGACGTGTATAATTTAAACGGCAGGTCTCAGCGCTAATTTAAGAGCTCCTAACCCATGATTACTGCACTGAACCAAACAGAACCGCTCCCACTGTACCACAGCAGAGCATGTTACTCATTACAGCACACACACACACACACACACGTGTTGTGCTTCACGCTGGATCTGGAGTATACGGTGTGTTCGGAGGTTGTCAGACGGTCTTTTATAGGCTGGTTGTCTGAATGAGGAGTAATTGGAGAGTTACTGAGATTAAAGCACTTAACCCTTATTCTCCTCCAGGGTCTCGTCTGCACACACAGCTCTGAGCGCTGGAATACGTCTGGTAAAAACTAACCGCTTCACTGATGGATGGCAGTCAAATAGAAACAGGGCTGATCTTTCATTGTTCGAGTGATATATAAAATCAACAGAAGTGAGTTGATTCGTACAGCTAGATCAAATAAAAATGACAAAAGCACATGCAATTACTAAACCATAAACAAAGTTTAGTGTCATACGAGATGCTGTAGTAGTTCATGTTTTAAATGGCCTTTTATTATTTTTTTGCTGTTTTCACTTTAATTTGAATTCAGTTTTAGTGATGCTCACACATGACAGTGACAATGAAAGGCATTCTATTCTCTCTTCACATACTGTATATATACATATACACATATAAAACCAAATTCAAAATGATAATACTATCTATTTAAGCTTTGTGCTTTTTGATGTCTTTAAATTCAAAAGCCATTTAAAATAAATAAATTAGTTTTAGCAATTTTAGTACTTCAACATATACATCAAGTCAAGTCACTTTTATTTATATAGCGCTTTTAACAATACAGATTGTAGCAAAGCACTGAACATTATTAAATAG
>JAUCMT010000047.1:2767740-2816004 GCA_032357475.1 Enteromius thamalakanensis
TCCATGTCTCTGATCTTCCTCATCCAGCTCATCATTCTCAACCTGCTGTTGTTTACGTCCACGTCTGTGCACTTGTGGATGATTTGGCTGAATTTCATTCTCAGAGTCAGTATCATCAGCTGCATCAGGTGGTGTGTATTCTTCACCGGAATCATCTCCTAATGAACCGTGTAGCGGAAAATCTGGTTGCTAATCCATGAGGTCAGCATCTTGTAGAATGACTTCGTCCACAGCAGGATTATTATCTTCCCCATCTGAGAGGTCAGAGTTGTCTGCAATTGCCATGAATAGTCGTTCTGCTCTTGACAATGAAAGTTTCGCTGTAATGATAACATATTTTGTTGTCATTCTAGAATGATTTATCAGGATTCTAGCATGATTCACCTTGATAAATATATTGTAAACATATTGTAGTATTATTTACTGTGATTTGCCATGATTTACTCTGCTCACACACACACACACACACACACACAGACAAATGTTGTTTTTTCAATGCTATTGCTAAGTTTAGCTAACCACATGGTACAATAAATAACATTATATAGTCCGAATTTCCTCAAACGAGTGCTTCACATTTACTGATGTCCTAGAGTGTTATTATTACTAAAATATGTCAAATTTTAATCCCCATATGATTCTAGAGATAGTATTGTACATAAATACATTTGTTTCATTCATATAAATTGAATAGATATTTTACCTGGGCCATTTTTCTTTCGGGAACTGGTGTAGAATTGTTTTGCTGATATTCCAGCCATTTTCTTCTCACTGACAATGGTGTAATGTTGTGATATCACCACAAGATGGTGGGGGCCGTGTCCCTAAATATGGCCAACTGGTCTAAGATTTACAAATTTGACTTTCATTGTGGCAAGAGGCAAAAATGTAGTGTCCTCATATGAGGTCGCAGGGTCTCTGGAGGTAAGCTGTCTCACCACCCAGATCAGTGTGATAGAATAGTGTGTGTGTAACAGCTGGTCTGTGTGCTGCAGAGAGTTCAAACTCATCTATCTATACTCTCATTAATTCTATCTATCTATCTATAGACTCAATCAGACTTCCCTTCTACGTACTATTTCTTTCTGATCATGCTAGCAATATGCTAGTAACATGCTAGTAACAAAATACTACATACAAGCAGGGGGGTGTCTACGGGGGGGCTGCCCCCCCAGAGCAGAGGTATGCTCCGTCCATCCAAAGAAAATTGGCTGGAAAAAAAAAACAAGACTTGCCACTATTTACTAGCTGCTGCGTATATGTCTTGTATTCATAGAATCCCTAAAAAAGATACGTGGCAATAAAAATAATATATAATCTATCTGCAAAGTGTATAATCCTCCATTTCAATTGGTTCGTTTGAATAGGGGGCGTGTCAGTCAGCACCTTCTCCATCAGAGTTCACTTTGCACCCAAACAGTACACATGTTGGATCTGTCGGCAGCTTGAGCCTTCTTTAACCACTAAAACTACCCCATAACTTTGATTCCTGTTCCTATTTAGTTTTTCTATATAATATTTTTCACAATAGCCCTGTAGTTTTTGGTTATATTTGTAGTAATCGTTTTATTTGAGTTTACGTTTGTGTGGATCACACATTCATTGTCTGCTAAGTCGGCTAGTTACAGCAGTCTGCCTGTGCTTGATTGCTACTGCTAGCAACATAAATTGCCTGTCTCGGCAGTTACGGTTGTTTTATAAAAAGCTTAGCCTACACAGCTGTGCTTAAAGCCATTTTATTAACTTGTTAGGTAAGTTAGCACCAAGAAATGCATAGGTGGCTCATTAAAAAAACGTCCACCCCTGTCACTGAACAAGCTTCTGGCTCCGCTGTTGCACCTAGCACTACTGCTGCCAACGCGGAGCGCACATTTGGAACCACATCAGACAGTGCTAATGAACAGCCTAGACAAAACCCCTGCCTTCAACAAAGTCAGTCCTCTCAAAACTATGACGTGCACGTTCCTCCCGACTTAAATATGGATAGCCCGTCCCAGCCTATTCTAAGTAATTACCCCAAGCGCCCATTCGGACAAACCGTTCGGTGTTTTTGTGCAAGCTGGTATCAGTCTCGACCATGGCTCGAATATTCAATTCTCCGCGATGCCAGCTTTTGCTTTGCCTGCCGCAAATTTAGCATGTCCCATTCGGAGCGTGAGGATATATTCACAAAACGTGGGTTCACAAATTGGAAAAAGGCTTTGGGAAAAGACTCCGGCTTCCAAAAACATGCAACAAGCCTCCCGTACGTCAGCTCAATGTCTGCATGGCAGGAACACCAGCGCCGGGCAGAGAGGGGGGAGAGCATCTCTCAACTCCTGGGTCAAACGCAGATTGACAGAAACCGCTACTATGTGAAGAGCATTGGGGAGGCCGTTCAGTTCCTCGTTGTCAACGAACTGGCTCTGCGTGGCCACAATCACGAGGGCGGGGAGGACGGACTTTTCCTCAAGTTCTTTGATTATACACTCAAAAAAGATTACAAACTGGCAGAAATTGCGCAACATATCCCAGACAATGCAAAATACACATCAAATGTGATTCAAAATGAGATAATTGAAACCCTTGCCAAAATGGTGCTAAATAATATCCGAGCCAAATATGAGAAAGCTGACTCTCCTGGACTTTGCATTAAAAGCGATGGTACCAGAGATCGCTGTAACATTGAGAATTTGTCTGTAGTAATTAGATTTGTCCCCAAAGAACACTTAATTGGATTGATTGAACTAGATCAGCTTGATGCTGAGTATATTTGCAACCAAATTCTGTCACATTTGACTGACCTAGGCTACAGACCAGACAATTTAGTGTGTCAGTGCTATGATGGAGCCTCTGTCATGTCTGGGGGAAGAGGTGGTGTCCAGGCTTTGTTACAAAACAAAGTGGGAAAGTCTATTCCATACGTGCACTGCTATAACCACCAGCTCCATCTGGCAGTGGTTCACGCAATGGAAACAGAACCCCTGGCAAAGAAGTTCTTTGATTGGTCAAATTCTTTGAACACATTTTGCCACAGACATTATGTTGCACACACATACAACACACCTACACTGAAACGACTACTGGAAATAAGGTGGACCAGTCATTATGAGGTAACAAAGTCCATTGTCAACAATGAGAATACAATCAGGGATCTTCTCTCAGATGTAGCAGAGGATGACACTGCTCCTTTTGACATTGGCACGGAGGCATTGGGTCTTTCGACCCAATTAAAAAGACAGAATTTCTTTGACATAGGAAAATTCCTCCTTCATGTGCTTGGTGCACTGAAACCAGCCAATGCCATTCTGCAGGCCCAAGCAGTGGATTTGTGCACTGCTGGGGAGGTGGTGACAGCTTCACTGGCCACACTGAAGGAGATGAGGTGTGACTCATTCTGGGAGGAACATTTCTCTCAGGGTGGAAAGAGGCCCAATTCGCCTCCACCTAAAAGAAAATGTAAAGTTAATTCACAGCTTGGTGATAGTATTGTCTTGTCAACAATTGGGCATGGTGATTCTGATGACCAACTAGCTCCTAATCAAACTTTTAAAAGGGCCATGTTAAGCATTCTTGATAGAGCTATTGTGGAGATGGAGACAAGGTTCTCTCAGAGAAATGTTGAACTGATGAGGTCCACATCATTTCTCCTGCCAAAATCACAGTCGTTTCTTGATCCCTCTCTCCTGAAACCACTTCAGGTGCTTGCAGGCATAGAGCTTAACAGCATGAGCCTGCAAAATGAAATTTCTGTGGCAAAAGCAATGTTGCTCAATAAACTGCCAACTGATGCTAACCTCCCTGAAGCATGCAAATGCATTCAGCAGTACAAAGAGGCCTTCCCCATGTTGCATTCAATATATGTCACAGCACTCGTCATTGGTGTGTCTTCAGCTGCATGCGAAAGCTCCTTCTCCACCTTGAACCGCATTCTCACTCCACTACGCAGAACAATGCTCCATTCAAGGAAGAGAAATTTGGTCATTCTGGCACACGAGAAAGAACTCACAGAAAATCTAGACATGAATGAATTTGTTTCAGAATTTGCTAAGTATAACCGCAGACTGGTACTGTAGATAATGGTCCAGGTTTAACACTGGAAACTGATTTGTAGGCCATAAACCAGATAGGCATACAGTGCATACTCCCACCTCCCAACAAACCCAACTTTTGCAAGGCCTGGGTATGCTAAGTATGATTTTGAATGTTATTATTTAAAATGTTCAGATGCACCATCCATTAGTCCCATGAATAGATGTCCATTGAAGATCAAAATGTTCAATACAATTGAAATCCATTACAGAACTATGCATTGTCCATGGAGGAAGTTGGGACATGTCTCAATGCACATACAGATGATATAGATTTAGCTGGGCCTATAGAAAATATGCAACTTCTGCTATTTAATGTTTAGCCTATTCTTATGGGGACTGGCTAACATGTCCATCCATAGGCCTGTATTTGTAATTTTTGACCAAACAGTACATTGATACATTTAACATTAAGGGGAGGTTGATTACATAACTAATACTATTTTTTATTAAAGCATATACCATCTAGATATAATACAACATTAATTGTTTAATCACCTTTGTGCATTGAATATAGATGAATGAAGTGAACAGGTTTTGGCCCTTATAACCAGCATTTTAAACAGTATAAACAATGTATTTTCTAACAGCCTTCACCATTTAGATGTGGTTTGACATGCTCCATAATAATAGCTTTGTAATGTATTTCAATTGCATTAAAACACATTCATTTACAATGTACAGCTATGCATGAGACCAATAGATGGTGCATCCCAGAATGTTTAATGGTAACATTCACATTCAAATTCAGCGGCTGGTGCACTTTAGTCTTATCTGGCCCACAGCCTAATTCCATAATGACTACAATGAGCTATGTTTCTGTTCTAGCTCTTCCATAGGAATCATATGTTGTATACCTTTTATTTTATTTCATTGAAAGCTTGCTTTTGGTTGCATGCATCATATACGTTCTACATTTTTTTAAAAATGCAAAAACAATCATAAAAAAAAAGATTCTGTTACATCTGTTAATATTTGTTATAGACCCTAATTTCTGCTTAAATTACTGCACACAAACTCACCTGAAGTAGGCCAATAGTAAAGAATGAGGCCTTTAATTATGTTAACAGAAAAGTCCAGAGCAGTCGTCCATCCAACACCCATATCTCAGTTGAATCGGCCAAGCAGTATCAAACTCTCCAAAAATCAGTTAAGTTAAGCGACATGTCTACGCTATCACTTACTGCTGTCTTAATAAAAAATACAAACATCTGCCCCATTTTGTTCTCACACACAAGAAACACTGTGTTGCTGTTGTGGGAATAACTGGTAATCACTATTCATTACATTCAGACCCGACTGGATAGTAAGAAAATTATTGTAAAACTATTATTATTATTATTATTATTATTATTAGGCTATTAGGCCTAGTAGTAGTACAAGAAGTAGTAGTATTAGTAGTTTTCCACCGATTTTGCAGGTATTTTTTTCTGCCCCCCCAAATTACTTAACTGCCCCCCCACACATGACATTCTGGTCACACCTCTGATGCAGAGAAACAATGCCCTGGATAAGTATTCAAATCGTCCTTACGCTTAGAGGCATGTGAGCCTAAACTCACAGTTTGGGCATGTGGTGGCCAACACAGCGAGGTAGTGATTAAGTATGAAGGCTCATATGAGATTGCGCTTGCAGATTGAGCGTATGACGTTAAAGCACAGCGAGTCAGTACTTTACAGTCTTAAAGGCTTGTGAGCCTGACCTCGTGGTTTGGGCAAGTAACGGCCAAACACAGCGAAATAACAAATTAACCCACAGAGGATCCTGGCATGCAATGCTGGGACATCCAGATTGTAAAACCTGGCAAATGTGGACAGCGAGGACCAACCGACAGCCTCACAGATCTCTGACAGGGAAATACCGCTATACCACGCCCATGCCTATGGGGCAATCCTGGCCCAGTGAAGAGTAAGCTAGCAAAATAGCATCCACAACCCACTTCAAGTCTTTGCTTCGAGACCGGTAGCCCTTTAGCGCGGACGAAGCAGATAAATAGCTGACCACTCAATGTAGGCTCTTAATGCACTGACCAGACAGAGGGGGTTAAAGTCATGGCCCTGACTAAGGGCTAGCGCCAAGAGAGATACCACCTGCAAAGCTCAGTTTGAATTTGGCAGTTATGTGACCTCAATGAATGTTCTAAATCCCATATGTGGGACCGTACTCCCAGGGGCACGGAAAGAAAAATCCCATATGTGGGACTGTACCGCTCAAAGGGTTAAAGAGCTTTGTAAACACCTCGGAGAGCTGGTCGACACAGACCTTCAGCACTTTACCACTCAAGCCATCAGGTCTGGATGCTTTCCTTGGGTTAACTGTTCTGAACATCTGTCTCACGTCATGTTCTTGTAGTATGTGGTTGCTGGTGGCTAATGGGGATGTATTCACTAATGGAGAAGGACTAACTGACCTTGTCGTTTCCACCTCAAAGCAAGCAAAGAAACAGCTTAAACAGGGTAAGCTTTCAATCGAGGATTATGTGATTGAATTTTATTAACTTTGTCACCGGCTGCCATGGGGAAATACCATGCTTAAATACTTGTTCCACTGGGGACTTAATGAGCCAGTCAGATCATGGATGCCAGTGGGGAGATTTGATTGCAGCCTGATTGAGTTCTTAGAATATGCTTTGATAATGTCTGGTTCTAAGCTTAAGTTATGTCTTGCTGGCGATGACGAAATGTCCGCCGATCACAAGTCACTGCACAAGATGGCTGCCGATCTCGATCTCAGTGCCCAAAGTGAACGTCAATCTGAAGTCTTTGCACAACAGTAAGTAGACCCTGTCAAGTTCCTCTGTTCCCTGCCGGCAGCCGGATGTTGCGGAGTATCTGGCGCCAAGCCCTCGATGTCTCTGTTACATATGTAACCCTTGTCCCCAGAAGAAGGGATGTCACATCCCGTCGCCATGAGTCTGTACCGCAGCTATGTCAATGGCTCGGCTCGGCTCGTCATGCAAAGAACTAAAGAGCACTTAATCTGCTGCCTATTTATACTCACGCTGCGATCAGATGCAGTTGGATGTTAATCAGTCCATGCCAACTTCATTGCCGTGTTTTGATACAGACAGAGTAGATTGGTCATCTCGAAGTAAGATTCCTTTTTGCCGGTCTCCAACGTGATGTCTCCGTTCCCTTTTTCAGAGAACGAGGGTTAAATATGTAACCGAGATGTTTTTACTACCTGGTGGACTATGAGGCATATAGGCCTGAGGGGCTTACTTACGTACCAGCAAGGCATATCTTGGACCCAGATCTGATCCAAACATTCCATCCAAATTTAAACATTTTTTTTCCATGTCCTGCAGCTTGGGTCCACACTGCTTCATAGTACAGTGGTTAGTACTTTGGGTTTTCAACAACACACTCAGGGTTCGAGGCCTAGCCTTTACACTACAAATATTCTAATGAAAGCTTTGTTGACATGTTTGCTTACTTATCAACAGCTGTCTAAAGGGTACCAACAAACTGATATTCAAAAAGTGTGAAGCAAATGGGTCATGTTACACATTTATCTGATATCTGATCTTATGGCGTACCATAAAAAAATATTATTAGTATTATTATAAGTGGTATTTGTCCACTTTAAGTAATATGAGTAACATGGTAAGATATGAGACGTATATTGCATTATAACTATGAGAAATATAATCCATAATAACTTAAGTGGATGAATTGTGTTTATTGTGTTATAAATTATTATACTCTTAAAAGATATAACCAGAAATAGGTAAATGTAAAGCGCTCTTTTTTTTCAAAACGTGATAAATGTTAAGGAAAATATTTTTTTTTTACTAAGTGTCACGCCCAGCTGGAGCTGCCAGCTAAAGACTGTTGATGGCACTCTCTTGAATTACGGTCTTTTAGAACTGTGTTTTGTGTCTGTTTTCATTCCTGGACCGTTCCTCATAATGCACCTCTCCTCACAGCTGTTGCTCATTTGATTGACTCCTGATTGACTTTGTTTTAGAGTTTTGTGGTTCTCATCTCAACGTGGGAGAGCTGGATGAGGACATTCATGTTCGCGGTAAGGACCGGAGTGATCACCGCGCCGCGTGCGTCACCTCTAACCTATGGATCAGTACTCACTATGCCATTAGGCGAACGCCGTCCAAACGCAAGATGGTGGCCGGAGCAGTGAACGCCATTCCGGGACCTAGGTTGCAAGCGCCGCGCCAAACCCCCGTGGTGTACTACTCGCCAATAGGGTTGCCAGCGCCGCGCAAAACCCTTGCGGTTCACTACTCGCCAGTGCATTCGCCAGGTCAGTGTAAAACCCCCCCGGTTACCAAATCGCAAAGGGGGGGTTTTGAGCCCGTTCACCAGTATGGCAAGCCGTACAAAGCTCAGTTGGTCCCAATTTCGCAGCCTAAGAGACTATTTTATGCCCGGTCAGTACCCATTAAACAGCCAGGAGTGCTGTTTCTTGCTTTGTCGGTCCATGTCCTGCAGTCACACAGTCAGACGAACTGCAGGTCCTCGCGGTACAACAGTCTGCACGTAACGGGTCTCAACCCCGTAGAACAGTAGGAGGAGCTGTACACAGAGATGTTGGTTTACGATTTGGGTTTCGTGTGGCCGGATCCGCCGGATCCAGTCTGCAATCCTGAACCCGAGTGGCCGGATCCGCCAGACGCTGTCTGTGATCCGGACCCTTGGTGGCCTGACCCGCCCACGTCAGTGGGCGAACTGTCTGAGTTCCTCTCGGTATCCGGTTCACATCTGTCGGGTCCTAGCCCCGAATCACAGTCTGAGGAACCATGTTATGTCCGGCCGGTTACGATCACGGAGGATCTATCAGTGGCTGCACGACCCCTGGGAATGTTGACCACGGTCATGGATTTCCCAGGGGTTCCGCTGATGGCTGCACGGACTCCGTGGTGTGCCGGTCAGACTACTAACCTGTCCGTGCTCTTTTGTGCAGCCTGGCTTCCTGGTCCGCCCTGGTGGACGTCTCCGCCGCCTGCTCCTCCCTGGTGGGCGCCTCCACCACCCACGTCACATAAGTGGGTTTCTCCACCGCCTGCCGTTTGCACTTGAACTCGCACGCTTCACGTCCTCCATTCATAACACTAAGACCCATACATTTTGGTAATATTCAATATATCCTGTTAAAATGGTATGTTGGCTCAAGCAATAATAATGGTATGTAGGGCCAAGCAATAATAAAAAATAGACATAATTTCTAGATTAAAGTCGTTAAATTGCAAGAAAAAAGTCTATATAAAATGTTGAGAATAAACTCATTAAATAACGAGATTAAAATTGTTAAATAACGAGATTAAAGTCGTTAAATAATGAGAAAAAACTTGTTAAATAACAAGATTAAAGTCGTTAAATAACAAGAATAAACTCGTTAAATAACTAGAAAAAAGTCGTTAAATAAAGAGAAAAAAGTCGTTAAATAACGAGAAAAAAGTTGTTAAATTTCAAGGAAAAACACCCCTCATATTTCGAGAAGTAAAAGTGCAGAACAAAAGACTTGTTTTGGAAAATATCTACTACTTTTACACAGCGTAAATTAAACATCTATTTTTATTCAGTGGCACATTTATAAAAATGGGCTGATTTCATTTACACTGTAAATAGCATCAATGGCAGGGGTGTCCAAAGTGAATACAGCAGTATATGAATTTCAAACACCTGGCCTGCAGCTTGTGAACCCGCAAATGCGAAAGAGCACTGACTCGCACTGCACAGAGCGTAATTCTGTCTAAAGACAGCGCCTGCGCGAGCTCAGATCAAACGCACTGCTCATCTGGATAAGTCGAGCACTGAACAGCGAGCACTGTGAGAACAATCCTATGCTATAGATGCTATTTACAAAATGAAATCAGCCCAAAGTGTAAATAGTAGCTAGATTTATAGCCTACTTATAAATGGTGACAGATACCAGTATTGTTGTATATGTTGGATGTGATTTACATAAGGGGAGTTTATTCTCGTTATTTAACGACTTTAATCTTGTAATTTAACGAGTTTTTTCTTGCAATTTAACGACTTTAATCTCGAAAGTATGTCCATTTTTTTTATTATTGCTTTGCCTTAATCCTCTTCCGTAGATGGCTATTACAAGACTTTTAAGATTTTGTGACGTTAAAAAATAATAAAAATTTTATGTTGTAAATCTAGGTCAATGAAATTACCATATATGGTTCCTCACCAGCCTTTTGTGCTCTTGTGCTTATTTTTCGTGTTTAGTAAAACCAAAAACTTTTATTTTGGATGCGATTAATCGCGATTAATCAATCCTCAGCACTAGTTCTGATCTGATTTTCTCTCAGGGGTCCTCAATGACAGAACGGTAGGCATCTTTCAGAATCCAGAGCACTTGCGTTTGCGCCGGGCTTACATCCGGTCCTCGCAGCTCTCGCCAGAAGCCTTCAGACTCTCACTCTGTCCTCACAAGCTTCAAGAGCTAGACGCGTCACATATACACAGCGACATCACAATCTCAGATGTTCTCCATGGTCTCACTTCCAACAAGCTCTGCAGACAGGGCCTCCAGACGCTGCTGATGGACGGCTTGCGTCTGTACGGGGAAGCAGGGGAGAAGTCGCTGCAGGCCTCCTTCAGCATGCTCCGGGGCTTGAAGAAGCTCTCTCTGGCCTGGACGGACCTGGATGACAGAGGTCTGGAGGATATCTGTGCCATGCCTTTGCTGGAGAGCTTGGATGTCTCCGGCACGAACATCACGGATGTCACACCTCTGTTGAACTGTCAGTCACGGCTTGTGTCGCTGACTGCTCATGGCCTTCAGAAACTGGAGATGCCAGCCTCGAGCATCATCTCAGTGCTCACCAAGCTGCAGTTGCTGAGGCACCTAGACATCTCCAATGATAGGCTGGTCATGGATGAGGAGCGGTTGGTGCAACAGCTGCTGGAGCAACCTGGGATCCTTCAGCAGCTTGTGTCTCTGGATGTGTCAGGCTGGAGAGGTGTGAGCGACACTGCCGTTCAAGCGTTTGTGGAGAATCGACCAGGGCTGAGGTTCGTTGGCCTGCTGGGCACTGGAGCAGGAGGATCTGAGCTGCTGTGTGGAAATGGAAATCTGAAGGTAAGAGTTTTCTTCCACTGTCCCTTACTCAAATTGATGGGGTCATGAATTTAACGTTTGAATGCTGAATCTGCCATATTGCTTGACAAACAAATTAGAGAGGAGGGTAGGGTTTTTACCAAGCCCATCTTTCAGAGAAGTGAGGTGTGCTCTGATTGGCCAGCTATTCTGTGCGTTGTGATTGACCGAATACCACAAAGTGTGACGGAAATGTTATGCCCCTTACCATAACATGATGCTGTCCCCCTGCGCGATGATACCAAAATTAAACCCTTCATAAAGGAGGCATTTGTTGCATCCAGTGGGGATGCATCCTTGTAAACATTACCTTGTCTGCATTCGAGATCGGAGAAACAACAAACAAGCACAACTCTTCACTGCTCAAAACCTATGTTTGAATATTCAACAGCAAATCCTTTAAAGGAGTCATACAAAGTCAATTTTCCACAAGCTTAATCTTAATGGAAAGTTTGTAATATAGATTGCTTTAAAATTTCTCAAAGATAAAACGCTCATTTTCCTCTGTCCAAAACAGCTCTTTAGAACTCACTGTTTGGTGTACTTCCCCTTTAAATCTTCACAAGCTCCGCTGACCCCGCCCCTCTTTTCCGAGGCGCTCTCAGAGGATCTTTTTTTAGCCGTATTCTTAGTGAAACTGGCTAATTAGCACATTATTAGGAAAGGTGATTTGCAAATATTCATTAAAAGTCATTATATTCACTGCTTCTGTAGGTGATGCTGGATCATGAATGAATCGCGCGAACATAAACACATTTTAGTCGATCAAGGGCGCGTTTCCCTTTAGAACCAAACGTAATGTTAATCCTCCGCGTCTTGAGTCATTCAACAACAAAACACCTTAATCTTCTAGGAGTCTTGCTTGTCTTTGCGTCTCGGTCTGATGACGGATCACTCAGGGTGGGTCTGAGGTGAGACACCAGTTCAGTCTGTGTAACACGCTGCTGTCAATCAACTATTGTGGGAGGGGCCTCTGTCTGTGTGACGCCACACCGACATGCATTTGAGAATGGCTTGATTCAGAAGGGGCAACTTATTCTTCCTTTAATTTAATAAACATACTGGTGGATCTTTAGCATTGCAGGGTGGTTGTGCACACCCCCAACACACATTTCAGTCCAAACAGCTTGTGGCACCGGATGACCCCTTTAAATATGAAAACATAGGTACTTTTGGGAGTCAGACGCGCCAGACTGTTATTGCTAAGTTGTAATTGCTCCACTTAATAGTCTCTGTGCACAGCCAGCATAGACTGCTCTGCAGGTTTTAGGAGTCAGTCCTCCATAAATGCACTGAACACACTCTAATATTTGTGTTCAACTGTTCTGGCACAGAACTCAAGATTTACCTGTTTGATTATTGGATGAATCAGTGTTTTTGAATGAATCTCCTGAATAAATGATTCAGTGACAAAAACATTTTCACCACCTAAAAAACGATGCACCCAATAATTGTTCCAAAAAATGGGCATCTTAACGTTAAGTCTGGTGGTCAGTTTCAGTCTTAATGTGTATTTCTGACTAACCTTTTGCACTTTTGATGTTATTTTGATGTTATCATTGCCTGATAAGGAAGCAAGTCACCTGCCTAAACTTTGGGATACAGCCATTGTGTGTACTGACGTCTTTCCGCGGTTGAAGTAACCTGTCTTTTCTGCTGGTGTGTTGTCAGTTTCCTCTTTGTTCCGCAATGGGTTACTGCGTAAGAACATTATGTATAGTGTAAGCTAGACATGGCTTGTTAGACATTAGCAATAATAACTTATGAGAGTGGGTTTTTGTAAAGGATCAATTGAGGAAAAATATCCATATAAGAGTCATTTTGTAGGTTTCAGAGCTCAAATCAGCTTTCATTGCTTGTCATTGGACTGTGCTTAAAATAGTTGCATTTGCAGCCAAAAATACTAAATGTGAGAGATATTTCGAGGATATAAATTTACACGTTATTTGTAAAAAACTGCATGTAAGAGGGATACTACAGGTCTTAAAAAGCCCTTCCACAAATTAAGGTCTTAAACCAGAGTGTGAAGTCTTAAGCAAACATGACTTCATGACTCTTCTAATCTAATGTTCAGTGTCATGATGCAGTGAAGCAGACTGGATCCACTACTCTTACTATTTCAGATTAATAGTAACTAGAAGCTGTAAAAATGTGGCAGACCAGAATAAGCAGCAAAGTGAGACGGATTCTTGATGATAGACAGAAGTCTGGTTAGCTTGCAGCACTAGGATCTGCAGATATGTACTAATCCATAAAAACATACAGGTGGCTGGAGAGTCTAACTTAACCCAGCTGTGTGAGGGCTTGAGGAGATACAGCGACCGCCAGAGATTCATCCAAGAGGTCCTTGCTCATCTCTACGGTCACACCAGTAACATGGAAGAACCTCAGCCACACATCTTAAAGGTACAAATAATTATTCTGTTACCTGATCATTTATAAAGAAAATTAAAAATCTACTTTAAAGTACATATGTTTTAGTATTTCTGCTGATTTCAAATCATTTGGAATTTTTAATGCCATTTTCAAGAAAAGTTTGCATTTATGTGCATTATTGCATTATTAAAGTGTTGTTTTGTTACATCTTGAATATATTATTAATTATATTAAAAATATTCCTTTCAAAATAGTTTACATACATTTGTTTTCAGTTCATGAATATCATGTTTTTGAGGAGTTGCACCACATGACATTTTAAAACCTTTGTTTGCACATTTTTTTCTCCGTGTGGTCGCATCACATGACTTTTATTGGTCCGAAAACAATTATATAAATAAGCAATAAAGCAAAAAGGTATATCAAAAGGATTTTAAAAATATAGTTCAGAAGTTAACTCTCATTATAAAAGAGGTGTGTTTGAAGTCATTCTGTGTATAGATTGAAAAAAATATATATGTTTTTAATCAATTAATAAATTCAGATAAAAATGAGATTAAATTAGTCATTCTATAAGTGACTGTAAGAGAAGATTTTTAAACTAGCATAGTTTAGTTAAGCAACTCCATCGCACACCTGCAATTAATAGGTGCTTCGGATAATTAGATCAAGATAGATCATATTAGCAAGGCAACAATTCCCGCACACTATCGTAACTTGCAAAAATACAAATTTATTGAAATAAATAAAAAAAAAATTTCAATAAATTTGTATTTTTGCAAGCTACGATAGTGTGCGGGAATTGTTGCCTTGCTAAACTAGCATAGTTTAAATTACATCATAACATCTTACACAGTGCCTTAAAACTTCCCTTTATTGAAAAAATATTTTTTAAAATGCATGACTATCTTTTACATCGAGTGCCCATGTATCTGTTCCTGTTTCAGCTGGTATTGTCTGGAATGCGACACCACACTGATTCTCTTCACGTTCAGCTCGTGGCCTCTGCGTGTGTGTTTAACCTGACCATACAGGAACTGGTGCTGGGGATGCCTCTACGCCTGCTGGGAAATCTAGTTCAGCAGCTTCTTACAGCCATGAAGAACTTCCCAAACCACGAGCAGGTAGAATCATTATGGAAGAAACGGTTCACCCTCAAGTGCTTCCAAACCTGTATGAGTTCTTTGTCTAGTTGCTTGTCCCCATTGACTTTAGTTATTTTTTTTGCTTGTAGTTGCAGAAGAATTGCCTGCTTACTCTTTGTAATGATCATATCTTGCAGGTTGTCCCATTTGACAGGTCAGTCTACACACATGTCCTCGGTGCATTTGAAATTGTTCATTGGTGATGTGGCTTAACGCCCTCTTGACTGCTGTTTCCACACAGATATAAAGCTGCTAAGGTAATAATGAGGTTGCTGGGGAATCGTGAAGATCAGACAGTGCAAAGAATGACGGTAGCTGTCGTCTCCATACTGGTGTCCAAGGTCTTTTAACACGTGCATTCTGTACAGTGTCTAAAAAAACCCAATATACATATATATATATTATGTTGTTTTTATCTTTGGGACATTATTACTCTCACATTTCATTTCAGTTGAGTACAGAGGAGATCTCAGAGCTGGGTGCAGAGGCATTTATAATGAAGGTAAATGCTTTTTTATTTTAACAAAAGAAGTTTTATTTGCTGTTGCTGTTTTAAACATAGTGCTGTGTTAAAAATCTTTGCATGATTTGCCCTTGCTGATCCAAAATGACAGCTTTTTTATTTTTTGATATGCATGTAAATCTCTCATTATGGTATGTTATTATTATGGCATTTTAATTATGCTAGGCAATTGGTTGAAAAAAAAAATATTTGTTTATCATTTTGTCAATGTTCACTCCAAAACTGAAGTGCATGAGTACAGATCATTGAGCCCTATCAATCAGTTCAAAAAAGAAATACAAAACCTATGCTTATTAAAAGAAACCAAGCTCATAAAAAGTTTGGTAATAATTCTTTTGTAGGCTATGAATGAGTTTGTGATGTAACATGAGCAAAGTCAAGTTTTTTTTTCAATGGAACAATATTAACTAGCGTCAAACTAACCAGAATGCATCATGATTAAAGGGTAATCAAATGAAGTTTGGGATTTTTTTTAGTTCATGTCTATACAAGTGTACCCCAGGAAGTTGATAAAATATATACATTTCACAGCCTTTATCATGAGGTTAAATGAACCCAACATATTCTTAACTAGGATACAGTGTCCAATAAAATTGTTCAACCAATGAAATATAGAATAAGAAAGTCCCTCAACCTAATACCACCTGTCTATTAATAGAAAATAGCAAGGCGTCCCAGACTGCATTGCAATCTTAAGTTATAAAACCTCATCAAGAACTTCAGTTCTTCAAACTGTATCATATGGCCTCACACTAACCATACTTTCACATGCATTACTGTATGTCTCTGTTCCCCAAAGTTTTATTGGATATGTGAATGTCTAAAAGATGAAGCTTCTGAATAGATACATGAGTAGATCGAACCGATGCCTTTATTCCCCTTTCTGTGCGAGCACAGCAGCTGCTGAATATCGTCCAGCAGAAGGGCTCTCTGGGTGTAGTGGACTCCACTCTGAGGTTTGCACTGAGCACTCTGTGGAACCTGACAGATGAGACGCCCACCGCGTGTCGCCATTTCATTCAGTGCCAAGGAATAGAGCTCTACATGGAACTGCTCGAGGTGAACAAATACACAAACACACACAGGGTGAGCGTGATTTCACCAAGTACAAGATGTTCCTGCAACAACATTCCAATCAACCAATCAGATTCGAGGGATATTTTTTAGGATATATCTTATTTAGGCTTACAATCAGGATTGAGTGCTACAATCAGCTATCATTTCCCACTGATTTGAGGAATACATTTTGGGTAGGGTTAGGTTGAGGGTAGGAATTGGGATAAGTCTATATTGTTGGACAGTAATGTTGATCCAGGATTATGTCTTGGCAAAATCATGGTGACCGCACACACACACACACTAAAGGCAGTTAGGCACTTAGTAAAGACTCCTTGGCTGCACTGGTTAGCAGCAAGGGAGACCTAAGGATTATGGTCAGGAATGTTCTACCGGGCCAGCCCCCATGGACATCCGATCCCTCCCAGCGCTGAGCTTCTGAAAGATGGCACCAGTCTGCCCTGTGGCGTTTCTTTTGGGGCTCTGGATGAGGAATATATATCCATCACAGCATCAGAGAAGGAGCGATCATCTCCTTCAGCTGCTGAGGAAGCTGAGCAATCCCCTGGTGGCTGCTTAGTCAGAATGAAATGCTTAGTCGGCGGCCAAGCTCCTTCAGGCCACCAAGAGCTGGAGGTGAATTCTCCACCTTCTCCTGAGCCCTTGAGGCTGGATGACTGGGCTCAGGAAGTGACTCTCAGCCACTCTCCAGCCCAGTGCCTTTCTTCCTAGAGGTGCATAAAGGGCTCACTAAAGGGTGTAAGGCTCCTTACAGCGCCCGTTCACGTTTGAGCTCTTCACTCCTCACTTCCCTCCACGGTGGGGCGCCAGGGGGTACGTTCACTTTCCCCAGGTGGAGCATGCGGTTGCAGTGCATTTATTGGCTCAAATTGCCACCAGCTGGAGAAATCATCCGCACCTCCCATCCAAACACTGTAACCTGTCATCAACTCTCACTGTCAAAGCTTACAGGGCCCTCCTTCTTCCCAGGAAACACCCATGGAGGTAACCCCTCAAACGCCAAGCTTCCCTAAAACAAGCTGCCTAGAGGTAACGGAGATTGCATTTCGGTGGACACTGACATTAGCGCCCCCACCCACCGGTCAGCGTTACCCACACTTTAAAAAAACAAACAATTTCCTACATCTCTGGGCCTTAAGTGCCGAGTGCAGATTGTATGTATGTATTTTTTACTTCGTGAAAACAAGTGCATAGTGTGAGAGCTGCATTTTTTTTTTGGTCGAGACAACAGTAACTGAGGAGAACGGTCAATTGGAGTACTAGTAAACATAGTCTTTGCTCTTCCAAGCGTTATCATTGCACAGTCCAAACAGTATGCAGGGAGACAAGGGGTGTCAAGTAGGCTGAGAGGGAGACTGTAGGGACAAGCCCGGATGATGGTCCACCGGAGAGGAGAAGGAGCTGTGCAGATGGTGACTGGAGGTAGGCAGCGGTGGCCTAACCCTACTCATGAGTAATTCCTATAATCAAAGGAAATGATAGATGACTGACACTGATGTACCAGCACCAAACACGGATTGTAAGCCTAAACTTCACAAAAACTATAAATTGGTTCTTCAAATCTGATTGGCTAATCACAATGTTGTTCCAGGGTTAACAATATAGGTTGACCCAGGAACACGTTGAACTCCGCAAAATCAGGACATGCGCGGTGGTCTACCAGGCATAGAAGGTGAAGCCACTCCACATTCAGCTGAACAGGGCAGGACGAGACGAGACTGAGGACAAGCACACAACTAGGGCAGGGAATGAACTAAAGCACTTAGATAGGAGACAAGCTAGAAATTACTGGCATAGCCAGAACATCTAAGTTTAAAACAATGAACTGACAAAACAAGAGGGAAAGGACGAATATAAAGGGAAGGAGAACACGAGGAACAGGTGAGAACACTCAGACAAACGAGGGCGTGGCAAAGGGAAACAAGGAGGCAATCACAATGTTGCTCCAGGTTCAACAAAGACGTTGACCCAGGGACACGTCGAACTCAGTAAAATCAGGTTCTACAGACCACCACTGCCTACCCCCATGTGCTCAGAAACAACACACACAAAGAACGTAAAACAAAGAGTTGTGCGAAGAACGATTTTTTTTTTGTGGATTTCTTTATTTTACTTTTGGACTGTTGGAACAAAAACACCTTCTCACAAGCTTGGAAGAGAAAGGACGATTTTTAATATAACTGATTAAATTTGTCTGAAAGAAGAAAATCCTCCTTCTTTAGAAAGTTGGCAAGTGAATGATGCCTGGTGTTTTTAAATCTCTGCAGATTTGATAAAGGGTGTATTGTAGTCATGCACAGTTTGGCACATCTGTTAACAAGTTTAACAATAGCAACTTGATTCTTGCGCTTAATAGGGTAGTTTATTTAAAAAAATTACATTTCCATCATTATCTCACCCTCATGTCATTTCAAACCAGTATGACTTTTTTTTATTCTGTGAAACCATTTCTCTTACCACTGACTTCAATTGTATGGACAAAAAAATTCTGGTAACACTTTATTTTACCGTAACATCTATTAGTTGCTTATTAACATGCATGTTAAAAAGTGTCACCAAAATATTGATATATTTATTAAAATAGCTTCCTTTTGTATTGCACAGACGACAGAGACTCAAACAGGTTTGTAATATGGCATGAGGTTGAGTAAATGACAGAATTTACATTTTCGGGTGAACTATCCCTTTAATTTTCTGTATCTTCTCATCACTGTCTCGTCTCCTCCACAGTCTTATTATTCTGAGTCCTCCATCCAACAGAAGCTCCTGGGCCTTTTGGTAAATATATTTTATGTGTTATATGTTTGGTAAATGTATTTCCATTTGATATGGAATAATTGGAGGTCATATATAGATCAACTACAAAATAAACATTGATGGTCGCATGTATAGTGTTAGCAGGGGCAGGAAACTTCTTAGTTTATCACATGTTCTGGAAGACAAATCGGATCATGGTCTTTGTATTTGAACTGTGTGGATATAATTATGATGTTCTGCATGTTTATATGCTTTAAATTATGAATAGATCGCTTAACATTGAAAGCAGTGTATATTCTCTTCTCTCGGTGCTCCAGAATAATGTAGCAGAGGTGGAGGAGCTGCGGATGGAGCTGATGAATGAGGATCTGGTGAAGCACATTCTCTCACTCCTGATCAGCCCGATGCTGGAGATTGACGTCAGTTACTTTGCTGGAGGGATCCTGGCTCATCTGGTCTCAGTCAATGGGCCGGTGTGGAGTCTGGATGCTGAGCTGCATAGCACAGTGCAGGAGAAACTGGTGTGTGTGTGCGTGTGTGTGTGTGGTCATATGCATGTGTTGTCTGTTGATGTATCTTAACTTAACTCTGTATTTTGAATCTTTTAGCACTCTTCTGTCCTGTCATGGAGTTCTCCTGAACATGCAATGGTTTCTTACCGGTAAGACTTCACCAATTCTATCTCCCAAGGCAGCAGGGGTTCATCCAAACAAAATTAAAAAAATTTCTTTAAGGTTCATACCCTGGCAACCCAGTCTCTCTGCCCTAATCCAGAACGTCTGGGTGAAGGCCCGCACCTCCATTCCCTGTTGAAGAAGCCTCTTCAGATCTAGAAGATGGTCTTGTCCTTTAGAGAGCAGAACTTTGTCTCTTATACTGTAGAATCAATTATTGCTGACGTTTTCAGTCACAGAATGATGTAGAGAAAACCAGGAAGGTCCAAATGCAGTTTAATATCCAAGACACAAGACAGAGCGCATGGTGCATATGTAAGGAGAACCAAATAGGTAAATTGGTGCAAGGAATGATGGGAACTGTAGTCCAGAACCAAAAAAGCAATAATTAAAGAAGAAGTGCCCTCTAGTGGCTGACATGAGCATTGCAGCAAGAGACACATAAAACTCCAAACCTGCATGTTTTGGGTTTTTTTTTTACTTTGGCAAAACACAAGCAATTTTATTTCTTAACTATCCCATTTATATATTTTTTTACCAAAACAATTGTTGACATTGCAAAATAATCAGAAAGCCTGTAGTTTTTAACTGGCATTTCTTGTAAGGGTTAAAGGCAATACCAAAACAAACACTATGGGCACAGGATGTGCACCACAACAAAAACAAACTTTGGCCAACCAATCAGCAAGAAGAGGTGGGGTTTAATGCGCATTAAACCCCACCTCATTTTGCAGATTGGTTTTTGACTGAAGTTTGTTTACTCGCATTAAAACCCACCTCTTCCTCTTCTGCAACATTAAATAGATCACCTTTACATGCATCTTGAACCCTGTCCATTGAAAAAAACAGTATTGGAAGTCTTGAAAATTCAAAACTATTTCATAATATGGAACTATTTCTCTCTCGTAGGACATTCCAGCCCTTCTATCCTTTGCTGCACGTCTCTCAGTGTCCTGGGGTTCAGCTCTGGGCTCTCAGGGCCATACAGTTTGTCTGCTGTCAGAACGGTAAACAGCATAAAAAAGTAATAAACAGCATGTCTTTTGCTATACACAGCAAATCCCGGTTGTATTTGCTGTTGTTTTTTCCATATGTAAAAAGTATACGGTGTGATTTAGTTTACAGTGTGATTATAGTCATGTTTGTGTTGTTGTAGCCCCTAAGTACTGTAATATGCTCCAGAGGGAAGGAGGAACAGACATACTGAGGGTCCTGAGCTCCCATCCAAGCACACACAGTGACGTGAAGTGTCTGACAGACAACATCCTGAAGACCCTGGAGCCACATCTTCATCCTGCAAACTCAGGTACAAAATGTGATGCGTTATCAGTGTTAAACACAGCAGGATAAATGACTTTCCACATGCTATGATCGTGTCTTGTAAATGTTGCTCCGTGCTACTTGTCTGATTGATAAGAACTTAAAGGTGCTGTGTTCTTTGGTTTGTTTTTGACTGTACTAAAGCATAAAATACTATATGTTTGCAAATATTTGAGTTTACATATTTGCTCCCCAAAAACAATCCTACAGCCAGTTATTCTAATTTGAAATATGCGTTCCGTGTCGGAATGTCTGTTGTGTTTTTTGGTCGGTGTGACTCCGCCCACTGCAAACAAACTGAGTCAGAGATCACAGATTCTCCTCGAGCGTAAAAGCATGCTCTATGACTATTAAAACCTAGATAAATCAACTTGCAGTCAAACGCTCGTTTCTGTTGTGCGTCCTCAATCTGGCAACCCATGTGAGCATTGAGTCTGAAGAGGAGGCAGCAAAAGAAAAACGCTTTAATATTGTGAATTTGGATTTTAACTGCTAGTTGTCAATATTACATACTGCACACGCTGCAATAACTCTTAAATATCTGTATTTTCTGAATGTCAGAACACTGATTTTCTTGTTTGGTCTGTGTTTCTTCTAGTGGCCGATGTTCATTGACGTCACAGAAATCAAAAACTGGATTCATAAAGGGGTGTGCCGCTATGTGTCCTGTTAGACATTTCAAAACATAAAAAAATATTATATTTGTTCAGTTTGTGATTAAAGTGTGTAATTTGTGTAAGAAGTGATTTGTTTCACTTTTGCTGTTGGTCAGACATACAGTACATGCATAAGGAATTACACAGCCAATTAAATATATTTTAATGTAAACTATAATAATATTGGGTAGTTTAGAATAGATAACAGTTGCTGTTGTTCTCAAGTGAGCTTGCAAAATACCCAATCATTATTAAATAACTCCAATGTAACTGTTAAACAATGTATATTTAATAATTATATATTTAATAATTCTAATTTTAAATACACAATATGATGATTTTTGAAGAATGTTGCTAATCAAACAGTTATTGTACAATTGTATTAAAAAAAATACAGTGGAAGTCAATTGGGACTAGAAACTGGTTTGGTTTCTCTCATTATTTAAAATGTTTTCTGTGTTCATAAAGGTTTGGAACAACATAAAGGTGAGTACATGTGATGATTTTCTTTTTTTGAGTGAACTACCCCTTTAAGACAAAGTTCCTAATATACTCATTTAAGTTATATAGATGTGATTTCAACAGTCTCCATTCACTTCTATTGTATGGATGAGATCAGATGAGTAAATGACCTGATGCATGAATTGTAATCTTTTTTTATTTCTTTAATCAGTGCATTGCATTTCCATCATGATGTTTACACCCGTAGTGAGAATCTAGCCTGAAATGTTTGGATGTGTATAAGCCTTTGAATCTGAACTGTGCTATCAATGTTTGCACATGAAGGCACATTCTGCATCTAATTTTCGACAGATTTTAATAATCCACAACCAAATGGTTATCTGAGCACATATCTTAAATAACTTTTAGGTGTCATTTTATTTGTTAGCTATATGTTAGGGATAGGCACTCGTTCAGATCATTGGATTCAGACGTTCACCTTATTTTTTCAGCTTCCGGAGACAGCCTGTGTCTGCAGCTCTCGACTGGCTCTCAGTCAACAGAGTCACCTCTCTTTCTGTCGCAGCACTCCTCGTAAGACTGGACTCAAGTGTTTCTCCTCACCTTACCCACACTGTCTGTTTTAATGTCCTCCTGGGTCACATCAGCACTTGGTCTGTCGCTCCTCCATCTGACGCAGCGCTGGCAGAGCACTATCACTGTACCAGCTGACCAGGCCAGCACTGTACCTACTCCAAAAATGACCAAACCAATGGCCACAAAGAACAGGTAATCCTGGTGAGCCAGGCCTGGATGACACGCTCTCCTCAGCCAAAGACCCATCTCTGAGAGACGCTGCCCTCGTAAGTGTGAAGGACCGCCACACACCGTCTGGCCCTCTTCTTCTCCCGTAAAACACAAGAGAACACCTTCCATTAACCCCACAAACATTTGTGCACTTAATATAAAGAAAAGTAAAAAGCATGACGCATTCCTGTTCAGCTGCTTTGAAACAATCTTCATTAAATGCAACACTGTGTAAATAAAGGTTAAAAATATAAATAATCATAAATATTCATCTGAAATGTTTTAAAAAAAAGAAATTGATTTTGCCTGCATATCACTTTCAGAAGAAAAAAGTCTTTCTATTTTGCATTTTAATGTTGCTCATGGGCATAGATAACCATGTACAAAAATTTTTTTTTTTTTAACACTAATGGCACTAATGATTTCTTTTTACTAGTATAACTATAGAAATAATTTTACAAAAACTATGTTCGATGCCTAATGGTACTCCCGGGTCCAAAATCACCCAATATGTAACTTCTGTTTTGAATGGTATATCTTTAATAAAGTAAATATGTATGCATAAAATCTGATAATAAAATGAATGATGTGTATATTGAGGGACTGTATGATATTGTACGAGTTTTGTTTCCTTATTAAAAACCTTTTTAAATATCATCAAATGCATGATAAGTTAAAGGGTTAGTTCACCCCATAATAAATATTCTGTCATTAATTACTCTCCCTCACGTCGTACCTGGATCTGGGATGATTTCAGTTGTGTTGCTGTCTATGGAGGGACAGATAGCTCTCTGATTTAATCAAATATATCTTAATTTGTGTTCAGAAGATGAAGACATGTCTTTCGGGTTTGGAACAACACGAAGGTGAGTAATTAATGATAAAAACGTAAGTATTAAGAGATGAACTAACCCCTTTAATTCTGTCAACTGTTCAGTTACCTGTACTACACCTTCACTGAACGCTTGCTTTGAGGCTGACAGTGGAAATGAGCATTGCTGACTCAGCAGTATGAATTAAAGCAGTGCTCTTTGGCATCCTTTCATGCATGTATATTACGTTACCTGACACACTGAATAATTCACAGCCGCGACTATCCTCTGCTCCGGCTCAGTCATTTAGTCTTTGTACTTATGCTTCTGTAAGGAGACACGTCTGCTCCAATTCTCTCTTCATTTACACTTCATTAAGTATTCCTTAAATAGAAAGGGTCACTAGTATCGTTATAAATAGTGATGTCCTCCTTAACAAACACCACTAATAAATGAGCTGCAATGTACTGTGATCTCTCTATTTTCCACTGTCTCTATCCCTCAGTTACTTTCTCTCTATAGCTGTGGTGACTAAATACCCACAATGCATCTGATGTGCAGTGCCTGCATGGTCTGACTCTTGTACTTATGTGTATGTACTATACATTTTAATCCTCACTCTTGCAAAATAGCTTCAAAGCTATTCACTTTTATTAAAATAAATATACAAATAGTCGATATGTTTATGTAAGGAGCACTTTAAAATCACTGAGACAGTGTGCGCTGACAGCTGTACAGATACATAATAGTATTACATGTGCTATATATGCTGTAACATACAAGCTGTCAAGTTGCCAAATATAATTCATATACATATATCATACCAAAATATAAAATACATAAGCTAGAGTACACACGAATACTCTGACAGTATTATCATGTAAATACATTAAACTATTTATATATAAACTTTTATTTTGGATGAGATTAATTGCACTATACACACACACACACACACACAAATTATCACGATTAATTGCATCTAATAAAATCTTTATTTACTAGGTACATCATAAATCATTAGACATAACTAATATATATATATATATATATATATATACACACACGTGTGTGTGTGTGTGTGTGTGTGTGTGTATACAGTAGATACGCTAAATTACATATATATGTATATAAAAATGTATAGTGTTTCTAATTTGTTGTTTTATTAATATTATCTCATTTGTCTCTCAGTTATAATATATCTGTAATTCGATATTCACCAAATTTGCATTTTTGTTTAAAAGCCCAAATACAGGAATTTATACTTTTTAATTTGCAGTAATTCATTTATTTAATATAATTTATGTAATTTATATATATATATATATATATATATATATATATACATATATATAAAAAACTATTGAAAGTCAGTTTGAGAATATGAAGGTTTAAAGGAAGTACGCTTACAAGGGAGTTTGTTATGGGTTTGTCTAGTTTGTGAAGGGCTTCTGCATCCAACAACTAAAATATAGAATATCTAGAAAGTCAGGTTCTAGTTAATCAGCATTTTTGTAATTTTCCAGTTCAAATGTCTAACTATGCTTATAACACAGCTGTGTTCTCCTTCTGTCTGCAGCGGGGCTCCGGGTGCAAATAAACCCCTCAAAGCAAGTGAAAGGTAAAAATAGGCCAGCACATATGGGACTACCGAGCAGCGGATGATGGGATTTGTGCTTGATCTTTCATTGTTGTGTGAACAGTTGCATGTTAATTTGTAGAGCAAAATAATTAGCTACACTCGAGGGAATACATCTGGGCCAATTAAAGCAGGAGATGCCTGCCTCTTCCTCACACTGTGAGCACTTGCTTTCTGTGTGCGTGAGTGTTTACTGTGGCTTTGTGCTCTATAAGAGACCCTCAGCAGCCTAAATATAAGTTAGAATGGGACATACGGACATTCCTCAAAGATGACTTCAGATATGAGATTAAACATACACTGTATCTATCATCTATCTATCTTTATATATCTTTACAAATCCAGAGGCAGCTGTTAGTCCCTAAGCCCTAAATGACTGATCAGAGCTGGTTGATTGTTTATTGTGACCTAAATGTAAAATATCGGACAAGTATTAACAAATATAGTGAATAACAGATTCATGGGGTATAAACAAATAATTAATTAAACCCTTATGATACTTTCATTTGTAGTTTCTAGTGGTCAGCTTTTTTTAGTGGTGGCTGAAACTAACTGGAGACTTTCTGCAGATGTTATGAATGTGAATTTAAGACTTTTTCAAGAAGAAAATGTAAAGAATAAATTGAATGGAACGCATTAGTATGGTCTCTAATGTCTTTCTGTTGCAGTGTTTCAAAGTTCAACTTCCACTAAATCTAATAGATCTCCATGCATTTATTAATTTATTCTTGTTTTACAGTGCAAATATCAAATAAATCATTAGATGGGAAGCAAAAAAAAACAAAATAAAATAAAAATTCATAAAGAGAGAAACTATTGAAGAAAATTTTGGTCACTTGGCTCAGAAAAGTCAACTTTATTCAAAGGAAAAAATGTTTTCCTAATAGATTTAAAAAAATAATTATATAAATTGTATTTAATATTACAGTAAAACACGACTCAAGGGCTTAATTTGTATATACCTTGATTGCAGGAAGTTTGGAAAACAAGCACTTTTATTTATTTAGCAGTGCATGCAACTTTTAACGCCAAGACTTGATGAATTTACAGCATTCTGCTCTGATTTAAGACATTTGTAAAATACCCAAAAAGTTATAGACGCTAAAACAAAACAGCATTATATGATATGTTAATCAAGAATACATTTTTATCTAACTACCTAACTTCAGAATACCTTGAAACTTGAAGGTGTCCGCGTGCATCCACAAGCAGAGCTCCTCCGCGTCGCACGCGCAGCGCCACGGGTTCCCGCTGAGCCCGAGAGACCGGAGCCCGCCAAGAGCCGAGAGGGAGCTCACGTTGAGCCTGCTCAGGTTGTTCCTGCTTATATCCAGCACCTGAAGTGCACTGGCGTGCGAGAAAGCCTGAGGGTGAAAGTCTGAGAGCCTGGGGTTATCCGTCAGTCTGAGCATCACCAGGCTCTCCAGCGCGCGGAACGTCTGCTCCTCTATCTGACAGAAGGAGTTGAAGGACAGGTCCAGATACGCCAGCTTTCTCAGGTTGCCAAACGTGGATTCGGAGATGTGCGTGAGGGAGTTGTTGCTGCAGTCCAGGTACGCGAGGTCGGACAGGTAATTGAGCTCGAGCGCGGGGAGGTCAGAGATGCGGTTGTTGGACAGGATGAGCTGGCGGGTGGTCAGCGGGAGCCCCGTCGGGAATCTGCGCAGGTCTCTCTCAGCGCACTGGACCACTTGCTGGTCATCACACACACAGCGCTCCGGGCACCCCGAGGGGACCGAGGACGCCACCTGCGCCAGAAGAAGCAGCAGTAAATGCGCGGGCTCTGGGACACATGCTGAGGCGGCGAGCGACATGAAGTCTTCACGGACTGTGGATAGGAAGAGAACCTCCACAGAGAGAGCAGGACCCTCTGATGTCCCATCAGTGAGTGTGTGTGTGTGTGTGTGTGTGAGAGAGAGAAAGAGAGAGAGAGAGAGAGAGGGTGTGTGTGTGTGTGTGTGTGAGAGAGAGAGAGAGACTGCTGCGCTTCTTTATTTCATCGCTGTACAGTCGCTTGGGTCAAAATGTGATTAATCGCGATTAACTGCATCCAAAATAAAAGTTATTGTGTACATATAATTTATCTGTGTGTGCAACCCATGTGGGTTGTGCATAATTATTAGGCACGTAGATATCCTGATGGTCTTTTTCCAAGCACGTTTTACCAGTTCTAAACTATACTTTTCATTTGTGTTTAATCATTTATGCGTGATATATAAAAGGAATATTTTCGTTACTTAAGTAGCTGTGTAACAGACTTATGACAGGTTTGTGGTCCTGGGTCAATGTAACATTTGTTTGGAAAAACAACCACAGGCTGATAATAAAAGGAATTACTCTTTATAAACAATTAATATTAAATTCAATTATTAGTTATTCATCTTAAAATAAAAAACAATGCCCAGCACACGAATATTTTAGACACCTATTAGGCTATATGTGAGCCTGGAGCACAAAAGCATAAGTAGTCATAAGTAGCACATGTATAATAGCCGACATAACACTATATATTCAAAAAAATTATCTATTTTTCTTTTATGCCAAAAATCATTAGAATATTAATTAGAGATCATGCTCCTTTAAGATATATATTTTTTAATGTTCTACCATAAATATATCAAAACTTATGACTGGTTTGTAGTCCAGGGTCACATATAAGAACATACACCACATTAAAATTGGCCTAATATTAATTAAAAACCTAGGCCTATTGATAGGCTGATAATAAAATGAATTTAATATATAATTATTAATCCATAAAATGATTAGTTAATCGTCTTAAAATAAAAAAAATTATGTCCAGCATACGAATATTTTAGACACCTATGAACTGCAAACATAGAATAGTGCAGTTGTAAAACTACAGCCCCCATATGGCGCGAAAGCTGTAATGTCCCGGATATTGAGAGCGCCGGAAGAGAAGCAGGTGTCTTCCTTGGCCATCTTGTGGTTGTCCACCGTGAGCCGTTCGCTCGAAGCCTCGAAGAATCGGAGGAGAATCCCGTTGTTGGGGCACCATCATGCCGGGGCATCTGCAGGAAGGCTTCGGCTGCGTCGTTACCAATCGGTTCGACCAGCTATTGGACGACGAATCCGATCCCTTCGAGATATTAAAGGCGGCCGAGAACAAGAAGAAAGATGCGGCCGCGTCAGGCGGCTCGAAGACGGCAGCTCAAGCCGCCAAACAGCCGAAGAAAGAGTCCCAGAAGGACAGGAAAAACACAGTGCAGGAGAAGAAAGAAGAACCCCAGGCCCCTGTTCCGCTTAAGAAGGAGGGTAAGTAGAAATTGCAGTCAAATATCGCCTGTGTTGCAAAAAATAGACAGCATATTTAGACGTTTTAGACACCCACAAACACAAAACGCGGCTAAAAACTGACGCGAAGCGCATATTGTGACTAAAATGCTGTTTAGGTAACTGTTAGGTTATGAGACGGGGCTGCGTGCTTGTGCGCATATAAACACAGCAGAGAAGTCAACACGAACAACAACAGTCCGAGCTGCTGCTGCTAACCTTACTCTTGCTGTTGTCGTCGACGTTTAATGTTCGACAACACAGTGTTTTGTGAGCGAAACTCGCTCAGTGACGTTTATTTAACCCTTCTCGTTCTCTGACATGTCAACATCACTATCCGATCACGATTTAATCGACTTGACTTTATTTATAACTGCGTAGCTGCGTTAGCCACATGCTAATCTGCTAGCTGTATATGAATATTATGTGATTAGCATTTACTGGGCTAGTTTGCACATGGAGAAAACGGTGGCGTGTTTTGATGTTATGCAAATGTGCGTGACAGCACTTTCGCTTTTATTTTCTAAGTGACGGATAAATGGAGTAACTTACACAATCAAGTTATAATGTAGTTGACCAGGTTGATTTGTCATGTTGGGTCAAGGTTTGTGATCTTTCTTGTTTTAATGACAAAACGCATGTATCACGGTGTTTTAAAATCTGAGCCAGTGACTGAAAATGCATCTTTAGACATCGCTAGAGTTGATTGATTGAACAAACAGTGTGACCTTGAGCTGAAAGCCACAAAAAATAGTGGATCTGAGTGCTGTTTTCCGCTCACCATGTTGTCTCAAACACATTCAAGCGTGTTTTTATTTTACATAAAGACCACGTGTGTGGTGCTAGCCAGCAATTTAAGTACTGCATGTGACCCTGGACCACAAAACCAGTCATAAAGGTCACATTTTTGAAGTTGCGATTTATACATTGTCTGTAAAATAAATCCACTTTTTCCTTTTGTTGTTGTAAGGATATGACAATATTTGGCTGAGATACAACTATTTAGAAATCCCGAATCTGTGTGCAAAAAAATCTAAAACATTTAAAATTTTCAAAATGAAGTTCTTAGCGATGCATATTACTATTTAACATTTAAGGTTTGATTTATTTACAGTAGCACGTTTACAAAATATCTTCATGGAACATGATCTTTGCTTAATATCCTAATGATTTTTGATATTAAAGAAAAAATTATTTTGATTCATATAATGTATTTTTGTCTGTGTGCTAGAGAGTTTAGAGTTAGAGTTTTTATTTGCTAAATGTCTCAGATGGGTGGAATCATGAAACACGCAGCATTCAGACATTGATGCTTTAATTTTGCTCTAAATGAAATTTGTAAATAACATAATTACTGAAAAAACTGCATTCGAATATACAGGTTCTCAGGACTCCTGCTTTGTTTAGTAAGTGTCTAAACATCTATTTCAGGCATGAGGAGGGTTGGTCGAAGGCCGGAGCAGCAGGGTCAGGCCAGTTCCCAACACCAGGGAGGTCCAGGAGAGGCTCGGCCCGGCGACAGGCGACCTGACAGACGACCTCCTCGTGAACGACGCTTTGATAAACCAGCTGATGAGAAACCAGAGGGGGGCGAGTTTCCTGTGGACAAGTGAGTGTGTGACAAAAATAACAGCATTACGCCTGACAATATCACTTAAAGGGTTAGTTCACCCCAAAATACAAATTCTGTCATTAATATGTCGTTCCAAACTCATGAAGATCTTCTGAACACAAATTAAGATATTTCTGATGATATCAGAGAGCCATCTGTCCCTCTATAAGCAGCAATACAACTGAAATGATGCCAGGGTCAGAAATGTAGTAAATACATTAGTAAAAAAACACACTTAATCTATAATCGGCAAATCTATGCCATTAATAAGCGAGAGCACCACTGATGCTGGCGAGCGCGGTAAATAATTTCCGCGAGAGGATCACAATGTACATTTGAAGAAACGGGTCTACAAGCTCATTTCAATTTCGATCCTCTCTCACCTGCTCGCGCAAACACTGTTATTCTTGTCAGCCGTGGGGCGGGGCTTGGTGTTTTAGTTACAACTAAACACCCCCCTAGACTAGACATCGTACGATGCCAAATTGGTCAACATCACCCAACCCTAACAGTACCCTATACATATCCAAATGAATCAATACTTTTTATAGTTGATTTGTGATATCCGTCAATACTCAGTCCTGTGCTTTTATGAGCGGTTAGATAATGCAAGTGTAGTTGGGATAAGACATGAAAGCTTCAAAACGAAACCAACATAACATCTATCTGTTTCCACATTGTTCAGACCAGTGCTTCAGTTTCAGGTTGATTGTGATTCGTAATCATTTGTAGATGCACCATGGTAATACGTCGACTGGGTTTCCATTGAATCAATATCTGAGCAGAGTTTATTGATTTTTGTTGATTGTGTTTGTGCGTGTTGTCCTTAGACCGATAGGAGATAAGCCCTCTCGAGGCCGTGGAGTAGGCCGCGGGGCCAGAGGTGGCCGTGGGAGAGGCATGGGGCGTGGAGATGGCTTCGACTCCCGGGGCAAACGTGACTTTGACAGACACAGCGGCAATGACAAACCGTAAGTGTGATGAAGCCCGCGCTAACAAATGGTTAAGTGTGTGTTGCCACGCTAGTCTCACCGAGAGCCCTTCATGCTTTAGTCGACAGAAAGGAGATGAGAAGCGAGGCGGGAGTGGCCTGCACAACTGGGGCAATGTGAAGGAAGAAGCCAGGTAGGGTTGGAGATGCTTTGTTGTTGTGTCAGTTGATTTTTAAGCGTTGACAGATGTCAGGGTTTCTGCAAGTTTCACTTCAGCCTCACATCAGAGCAAGACGTCTTAAATACATAGACATGGCATTTTATGCTTTTATTCTATGTGTCGTCTTTTTTTCAGTACAAATCTCCAAACATCCTTAAATCAAGATGCATTTATGTGAGATGCGGAAATGTTTATTATATCTTAATATGCTGCTAATTAATTGTAAGATAGTTGTTAAGGGAGAACTATAATTTCTTGCCATTTAAGATGAATGAAACATTGCTTTAAAGGGATAGTGTTTATATCAAGGGTTCCCTTGATCTAACAATGTTGTCTGATTTACAGTGAGCTTGATCAGTCTGCAGCACCGGAGCCGGCTCCTGAAGGTGAAGACCACGCTCCTGCTGACTCGGAAAACAAGTGAGTCCAGTAGAATTATGAACCGCGCATGCCAGTATCCACGACTAGATGTGCTAAGAGCATGCGATTGGATGGTTGTGTCTGTGTAGGGAGAATGAAGTAGAGGAGGTGAAGGATGAAGGTCCTAAGGAGATGACACTGGATGAATGGAAGGCCATGCAAGACAAAGAACGCTCCAAAGTTGAGTTCAACATCCGCAAGCCCAACGAGGGTAACGACGGCCAGTGGAAGAAGGGCTACGTACTGCACAAGTCAAAGAGCGAGGAGGTTGGCACGGTAAGTTAAATTAGTTCACGGTCTCATAAATTTGAGTTTGTATGCTTTTGAGGCTAATATCGCTTTATTTTGTTTTGGTGGCTTTCAGCGGCATGCTGGATCTGTGATTGAAGCTGGAGATGTGGATCCTGACTCATTCCAAAAGGTATCTGTCCTGCTTTGTGTCTGGATTTGGGTTTTTATTCTCCTGTCACGTTTATGTTCGCCTTTAGAAATCATTGTTCTGTACTAAAATTTTTGTTAATCTACAGCTGTGCCAGAATTTGAGAATTGATAGCCACGTATGATAGTGACTGCTATTTTATTTATTTTTTATTTTTTGGAATGTAGACCCCCAACAATGTCTGTGCTTTTGGCTTACTCCCTCTTATGCTATCCGTGGTCTCAGTAAAGCTATATTAATACTACAGTTTGGCTGGAGGGGATCAGTAGTCATTTCCCCCCCCCTCTAAATTCTGTTTTAATTCTTGATTTCTGTTTTTCCTACCCTTTCCTTTCTGAAATAGGTTTTAATGGTTAAATCACATTTTGGTCATCCGTAAGCATGTCTCATTAAAATCATTAAACTTGAACAAAAAGTCAGCTTTTTTTTTTTTCAACATTAAAGTTTAATTAAAACGTTAACATTATTTATTGCATTTTTAAAAACAATTTTAGGGCCCTAAGAAGTTAAAAGTTTCTTCCCAAGATATTTGGCGTTGTCTGTTTTAATTCTGGATTTATTATAATTGGTAATCAAATTAATGGGAAGAAAACATTAATGATTACATTTTTTTAAATCAAATTAAAAGGCAGAGTTTACCTTTAAAATGAAAACACAAAATTATTTTAAGAAGATTCTCTGTCATAATTTCTTCCAGTGAAACTGAACTTTTATTTTGACGAGTTGCCATGAAGACCTTCAAGTCAGTATTGTGATTTGATTAGTAAAGTAGTGTTCTCGTGATTTACGCCTCCAGTTACTGTGAAGAATTCTGTAAATTCCAGTCTTATGATTGTATTTTTGTCCATGTTATCCGAATCTGAAATCCTCCGCACGTCAAGAAAGCAAGCAAGCATTGTGTGGAATCAGGACTGATCTGTTTTAGTTCCTGAAGCTGATCCTGTGATATTTCTTCTTAAAGGCTGATGAGGGTGGAGATCACCACTTCCGTAAGCCCGCCAATGACATCACCTCCCAGCTGGAGATAAACTTCGGAGACTTGGGTCGGCCGGGCCGTGGCCGCGGAGGATCTCGTGGAGGACGAGGAGGCCGTGGAGGAGGTGGCGGTGGTGGTGGTGGTGGTGGAGGAGGAGGAGGACGGCCAGGACGAGGCGGAGGCAGATCTGAGAAGGTAAATAACATACTGATATTTAATTTTTGCGTATGAAAATTTGTGGCAGATCTGGCTGGCATTAAATAAAATAGTAGTCTGCTCCTGAAACCCATATCACAACTGTTTTTCTGACACATCTGCCACACTTGTGGCATAAGATGCTGAATGTAGTGTTTTATATTTTCCAGCTTTCACTCATTTTATTGTTGTTTGAATGCTTTATGTGCAGGAAAAGGCAATAAAAGTACTTTGATTGATAAGTGATAGTCTCAGATGTCGGCTTGAAGTCTCTTTTGAATTCAACAGGGTGGAGGTGTTTCTGTTCCCAACGTGGATGATCCCGAGGCTTTTCCAGCCCTGGCTTAAACCTCAACTCTGCCACCGAAACCTTCCTCCAGGCCCCCGCCCCTCCTCTTCGACGCTTGCATGCTTACGGATTGTTCGACCATAGAAACCAGAAAAGAGAAATACATGAGACTGTCATCCATACATACACTGAGAACTGACTTTTACCTGCGGAAAAACACAAAAAAAGGACTTCTTGTTACACTGAAGCAAATCATGGGTAGAGGTTTTGTATTTAGAGACCTGATAGCAGGGATGTTCATACAGTATTTTTTGTTCCCTTTTTTTCCAGAGATTATGCATTCGCCATAAATATTTTTTTATTGCTGCTTGAATGTATGCATTTTCAAGATAGGATCGAGGTTTGTTGTAAACGCTTGCGCTTCAGTCGGGACACTGCAGTGTCTTGCGTGTAATCGAATACACTCTCAATGGCTCTACCAAAAGCAGAACGTTTTGTTTGTTTATTTTTTCTCCACCAAGTGAGAATACGAGACTCGTAGTGAGGATTTTACTAGTAACATATATACATGAATAATGTATATAGACTATTTTAAATGTTTTGAAAGAAAGCTGTAAGGTCAAGCTACCCTCCTGGCATTTGGATTTGTGTTTTTTTTTTTTTTTTTTTTTTTTCTTGACCGGTAGCAAGAAGCAAATGCGTCGTCTTGATCTTGCTTTGATGTTTTTGTTTTTTTTGTCGTCCTCTGCTGGACCTGTGAAATTAGTATGCATAGTTGTCTTTGCTCCTCAGAGAGATTATTTCCTCATCTTGTTAAAGCACCCAGGGCTCAATGGAGATCCAGGCTGGTCCTTGTTAAGTTCATCTCTTAGAAACCTTAGGACCACTTTCTGAAATGTAAACGTGGGTGGTGTGTGTGTGTGTGTGTGTGAGAGAGAGAGTGTTAACCTGTTTTTAAAAACTCATCATCTGCCACAAGTTTATTTTCCTGAACTTTGATGGTAAGTTTCAGCAAGTCATGTTCTTAACATGAAGTTTTATTGACTTTTTAGTGAGTTTTCTCTAGCTGAGGTTGTTGACATATCTTGCACTTAGATTATGGTGACGTTTGAAATCTAGCTACTAAGCACGTGGTCTATTTGCATCAGTACCATTTGTTTATTTTTATTCCGTCTGTGATCTTTGCGGTGTTTTTATTTTTAATTATTACTATAATGGCACTACTGCTTGCGTTTTCTGAAAAAAGAAAAAAAAAAGTGTAATTCAGGGTGGGCCAACAGTGTGCTGCGAAAGAAAAGTTGGAACCAGTTTCTTTATGTATGTGAAATAGCGAGACCTCCAAATGTGATGGCCGATGTACTCTGTATTCATAGGAGGAGGGACAATAAAATGGAAGACGACACTAGATTTGAGTCTTCTGGTTTGTCGTGTCTCCCCACTTTGTTACCCAGTCCTTTCTATTACAAACATGTCTGCAAATAAAATGCTTTTGTTTGGTCGGTGCTTCCCATGCAATAAAATAAGCTGGAAAAATGTTATGCACCATTTATTTTTCCGTATTCGAATTTCCCACTTTCGATTCCACATTACAAACTTTAGTTTGTAGACTTAGTTTTGTATCTATACACCCCTTCAACAATAAATAAAGGCCCAAAATGGTTAATCACTGATTTTTGATGGTGTTTGATATAAATTTCTGGTTAAGGCAAGAATTAAGCAAACACACTCAGGAAAGCAGTTTTTGGCAGAATATGGCAAGTTTGATTCAATGAGTCATTCACCTTTTATATAGTGCTTTTAACAATACATAGTGTGTCAAAGCACTGAACAGATTCAAATTTGATGAATAGTGTGTCCGTGATGTAAAATGACAAGATTAAACATTTAATTTTCAGCTAAAGGCATTTCATTATTGAATGCAGAGACGACGTTGTATAGACCAGTTCAGTTTCAATAGGATCTTTGTAATCAAATCAACAATAACTGCAGAACATTAACCCCTAGTTTCACAGACAAGGCTTAATGCAGGCTAACAATCCTTAAAATGATTTGAAAAATTGAAGTATATTAGTGTGTTAGACAGAAGAAATGTGTTTAATCTAGATTTAAACTGATAAGTGTGTCTGCCTCCCGAAAAGTGTTAGGTAGAATGTTCCAGAGTTTTGGTAATAAATCGGAAAACAATCTGCCGTCAGCAGATTTTGATATTCTAGGTGTTATCAAATGGCCAGAGTTTTGAGAACGCAGCAGACGTGGGGGACTAATGTGATAAGAGCGCGCTCAAGTACTGAGGAGCTAAACCATTCCGGGCTTTATAAGTAAGATTTTTAAGATCTACACAATGTTTGAAGTCCACCAGGCTGAAATATGACCTGCTCGAAATTCAGATTTGACAAAATAGTGTAGATTTTATTTGGTCTCACAATAAAATCCAACTAACTACATTTTTTAGCTCCTCATGTTTGAAGGCAACACCACTGACTCTACTGCTGTAAGAAGATATCTGCAAATTTACCCACACAGCTCAGTTTAATTCACGTTTAACTTGCCTATAAGTACCAACTTAGATCACGCAATTTATTAATGAATGTTTTACGTTAAATGAATGTTAAGATTTATTTACTCAATGATTTTTGTGTGAACTGTCTCTTTAAGTAGCTCAGAAGCGTTGTCTGGCACGTGATTCTACAGCGGTCCACTTCAAATAATACAAAAAAGCAGTTTGGAATTGCATGAAACCGAAACTGTCATTTTTATTTATATAATACGTTTGCTTTACAAAATAACATTAATTCAAAAATAGCGTATGAAGAGTGACCTTTTGTTGCTTGACTGATTGAACTGTTGCTTGACTGATTGAACTGACCAATGAACTCCGGGAGGGGCGGGGTTTGCGCTTCAGTTTTGGAAACCACGCTAGTAGGGCAAAGTGATGCTCACTTCCTAGTAAAGTCTACCTCTTATTGTCTGTTAGTGGGAGTGTATTTTCGTTATCGAGTCCTCCTGTGGACACACACACACACTGCAACTCCAGTGATGGCGGATTGGACGCGTCTACAATAAACGTCAGGTGAGAAAGGTGAATGCTAATGCGGAGAACTGTCCTAAACGCTGCTGTGTTGCTAACCTAATCTAACTAGTGAGCATAGTAATAGTTCTGTGTAATCTAAAGCAGTGGCTTCCTGATTTATCGTGACATGAACAGCTATGACTGGTTTTACTTTCGCTGAGGTTTGTCCGCCTTCACCTGTTGTTTTTGGCATTTAAGTCGCTAACGTTAAATAGTTTTAAGACACGATCCTCTGTGATTTAGATATTTTGTTGTTGTATACATACTACGCCGTACCTGTGCAGAGACATAAAAATGTGAAATTAAGTGAAAAAGTTTTACTAAACGAAAGTAAACGTGGATTTCTTTCCTTTTTTGTGCTGTGCTAAGACTGGTGGGTAGGGTTTACCATGTTTATTATGTTTTACAACTAAACATTTCAGACAAGCTTTAAATGTTTCTCTTATCATCCAAAGCAGAAATGAGTGACCATCTCCTCAACCCACTGACCGTCATATGTGCTGGATCCTGCTTTGCCTTCTCCGGCCTGTTTTATAAACTGTATTCAGATAAAAGACAGGAAGTACAGAAGCTGAAGGTACAGTAATGATAGCAAAGAATCAAGCAATCAAACTCTGGTTTAGACCAGCCTCGATCTGAACTGATTGTAGATTCATTGTGATTCATATATTATCATCATTGTGTCTTTAATCACATGCACAAGGTAGATATGGGTTATTCTGTAATTTCATGTCTATTGATGATTCTGTTTTTTCTAACAAAAACACATTTTATCAGGTTTTTTGTTGTTGTTTTTGTTTCTTAAATTAGCTTTTGCAGAGTCTTGAATGAAAAATAATAGATTGAGTTTAATTGTGTGACTAACATAGTGACCATGTGACCAGTATCTTGTGATTTCATTCTCTTCTGCGGTGGACATTTTGATCACATTATGGTTAACTTCCTCTTCATTTCTCTATATTGGTTCTCTAGTGACGTCTTGTCAAGGAGTATATTAATTGGACATTAACTATGTTGGGCACATTGCTATGGTTTGCGTTATTTTCATGACTTCGGTTCAGATTAATATTTTGAGGTTAACCTGATCAAGAAACACTTGGTTGGGCAGATAAGGCCTGCCACTGAAATTGTTAGTAAAAATTGTCAACTGTATGTTACACGTAAATCCATACAGTTTGATAAATCCACAGATTTTTATACTTCAATTATTTTCTTTTATTGAGTCTGGTTTCAATACAAATAAGGGGAAAGCAAGAAACTTCAAGAGGGGACCAGGCCAAAACAATAACCAAAAGAAGTCTAGGCTTTGGGAGGATTACTCTTAACTTACCTGAGAAAGGAATAAACAACATAATTATTACCTCACTCCCTAACTGACCAAAAACATGAGAAAAGTGGTGTTCCTTCTCTTTTATATCTTGCTTGAAAGACACAGTTTGTGTTTTTACTTTAATCTTTAAAATCTAGACCTTTTAGGGCTTACTTACTTACTACCTTATTATTACTTAGTAATACAATAACTACATAGTAATATATATGAGTATATAACATATATGAGTAAAATAAAGTTCTACCCAAAATGTTGTTTAATGATTAAGCTCGGCAACTGTAACTTACAGATGATTTACTGAGAAAGCAGATTTTTTCCTGATGTGAAATGTATCCTAAAACTTAGAATGTCTCACATGAAAGTTTACTGTAAGTCACTTTGGATGGAAGTAAAATAAACTGAGCTCTGTGCCTAATTAGAGCAGTTTTGTAAATGTCAGCACATCTTTACAGGAGATTCCAAGCTTCCAAGCAGACCATCACCTGCTCAGGATTCTCAATGCGTCGTCCAACAAGAGACTTCATTATGTTGCTGTAGAAGGTAAATAAAATGCTCAGTAACGCTTCATACTTTGTGAAGTCTTAACTGATGCAGCTTTATTTTCAGGACTGGTGCAGGCTGTCGGAGAGCCCATTTCCAGTCAATACGTACCGCGCTGTCATGGTGTCATCCAAAAGATTACAGTACACGAACACTGGAAATACTGGAACGCTGCTCTAAAAACATGGTAAATGCTTCACTGCAAATCATTTTGCTTGTTTAAGCAACTGATAGTATTGTAGATGAAGCATGTCTACATTGGGTTTATTTATTATATTTATGCAACCCTGTCAAAAACAGCTTTGTCTACACACCAACTCTGGTCCTGGGGCCTGTTCCATAAAACAAGGTTACCAAATAAGCCAGGTTTATTTCAGTTAGTCTGACTTATTGCCAGTTAATTTGGTTTGACATAAATCAGACTATCTGCCAAAAGCCTGGCTTATTTGGTAAACTTGTTTTATGGAACGGGCCCCTGGAGGGCCAATGTCCTGTAGAGTTTTGCTACAACCTTGACCACACTTACCTGCCTGCAGCTAACTAGTAATCCTGAACAGCTCAATTAGTTGGTTTAGGTGTGTTTGATTAGGTTTGGAGCTAAAATATGCAGGACAGTGGACCTGGGGCCTGTTCCATAAAACAAGATTAGAGTATAAGCCAGGCTTATGGCAGTTAGTCTGACTTATTGTCAGTTAATTTGTATTAAAAGAAGTCAGACTATCTGACTATAAGTCTGGCTTATTCAGTAAACTTGTTTTATGGAACAGGCCCCTGGAGGACCAGGGTTGAGAAAGTCTGGTATACAGCACGCCATTTTATGTCACGTCGCTTTAAATGCAAATGAGCTCTGCTCACCCCTCCCCTTTCTGAGATTGTAAACAGCTACATTCATTGTTAAACCGAAAAAATTAAGATATCAGCACATCTATTGTATTCAATATCTCATTGAAAACCGGTTATAATAAAGCATGAAAACCCATCCACACAGGGTCTCCAAAAAAGTGAACAAGCAGCAGACCACCAACACTGTGCCCTTCTGCTTGGTTCAGCCCGGCTCATACTTCAGTGAGGTGTCGGTGCGCGTGGATTCTCCTCTGGAGGCGCGCAGCGATTACCTCGAGCAGGTGCACAAGAGACTCAGGCAAGCCAAAGAGGGGCTGATGGACGCGGTCGTGCGAGAGTTGAGCGGGGAGAAGCCTGTGGCCCTTGAGGAGCGAGAGGAGCTGCTGCGTGTGGGATCGGCTCTCACCGGGTTCGGGGAGCTTGTCCTGGAGCAGGATAAGGTCATGAGGCTACAACCGCCCAAAGACGGCCGCAACTATATCCTGATCCCCAGCGATTACAAGAGCTTCATCCAGCGGCACGAGAACAGCGCCAACATGTGGAAGGGTTTAACGGCGTTGTTCGGAATAACAGGGTTTGCGCTCATAGGTGGTTTCATCCATGGTGCCGTTAATAAAGATAAAAACACCTAGCTGATTGAGTCTTAAGGTAGTTAAAGGAATTGTTCACCCAAAAATGAAAATTCTGTCATCATTCACTCTCTCTCTCGTTCCACATCTATATGGATTTCTTTGTTCTGCTGAACACAAATGAAGGTTTAAATTTGAAAAAAAAGTTTGTAACCAGTCTTTGTCAGTGGTGACCCAAAACATCTATAATCTTTTTGCCAATTAAAATATAGTATACTGGACCCAAACTGTCTTTAGTTTCCTGTTTTATGAATCCAAAATATTAGCTCAATGCTACTTTACTGAATTACCAATATTAAAAGCCATTCATAACTCATGGGTTTTTCATGTCGACTCAATTCTGTTGTGGACTTTGTCATCAAGGTTCATAAACTAAAATGGTATCTCCAAATGAGTATTCCAGACATTCATAACTCAAGTTTCAATTCTTTAAACTGTACTAAAGCATAAAATTACCATATGTTTGCAGATACTTAGGAAAAACTTCTACTTTGAAATGTGCTTTCCGTGTTTTTGTTTAGGATTGTGACTCCGCCCACTGCCAGTTTAACCAATAGTACTTGACCCCTAGGGTTGCCAGTGGTAAACTGCAGATTCTACCCAACATACAAAACGCATCTGCATCCATTTAATGAGCTCTATGACCCGAGAAATATTAAGTGTAAGGCTCATAGGAATGGCTTCCATTGTAAATTGCGCTCGTTGCATGTCCCCAATCTGGCAACCCATGTGAGCATCCAGAATAACCCATTTCATGAGCATTACAACCAGACAGCAATCAAGAAAGAAAAACTATGAATAAATATCCAGCTCCACACCTTTATAAGTTGACATTTGTCAGGAATTAAACATTCCACTAATATACCATGTTTTTTTTCTGGATAGTAAAGCATATAAATGACTGTCCAAAGAGTCACACACATGATGGATTATGTTCATTCATCTCCTTCTGAAGACTCCTCAGCCTCCTCTAGCCATTGGATGAACTTCAAGAGCTGTAGAAAGACAAGACATAACCACATAGTTAACCTCTTTCACCCAGATTTGTGTGATTTTGATGAGCCACACTGCTTTCTCAGCTTCCCCATGTTCTGTGCTTTCATTCACACACATATATCTCTGACAGCTTGTAATTTGATACTGAAAATCTAGTGTAAATGAAGCTACAGGTCAAAACACTTTAGAGAATCGCACCCCTTGATTCCTGCGGAGCTGTTGGCTCTTGTCTGTGCTGGAGCTCTGTTTGAACCAGTTCATGATGCTATCTTCCTCCAAGATCTCCAGCTGGTACATACTCATCAGCACCTGAAGTGGACACGCATCACGTTACAGTCAGCTAGGGAGATCTATTATGGTACACTGCAGAAAAAGAGACGTCTTACTTTGACCAAAGCTGCCCAATGAGTTTCCCGTTCAAGGAAAACCTCCTCCATGGAAGCAAGACAGTCCATTTGGTCTTGAGGTCTCTTCACATAGTTCTTGAAGACTGGCGCCCACTTCTTCAACAACTGTGAGAAAAAATACAGGGACAGTTATCGCTGGCATTCACATCCAGCCAATGATATTATCATTGTAGATCAGGCTTAGGGCAGAAATGGCGCCAAAATGAACAAAAATGCAAGATAAAGTGGCAATGACAATTAAATATGACAGTCAAAATTAAAATGTTGATGGTTAGTTCAACTAACTTAGTTCACCCCAAATGAAAATTGTAATTTATTCACCCTCAAGTTGTTCCAAACCTCTATGATTTTACGCACAAAAGATGATATTATGAAAAATGTTGGTAACCAACCGCTGAATCTCATTGACTTCCATGAAAGAGAAAGTGAAACCTATAGAGGTCAACCAGCAACTGTTTGGATACCATCATTCTTCAAATTATTTTCTTTTTTGTAAAACAGAAGAAAGCCATGCAGTCACTCACAGGCAGCAGGTGTGATGAATACTGAGCTGTGTTTATCTGAGCCCCCTGCTGCTGGAAAGGAAACTCGAGCACAACTCGAATCAAGATCTGCATAACCTCCTTCAGAGATATGTTGTAGGCGTACCTGAGAAAAGACAATAGCGTTTACCTTAACATACAATCAGTATGACTTTTGTGTAGCCATGAACATTTTGTGTGAGGAACTTACAGAAAAACGTCTTTGCTTCAATCTCTCAAATCTCATTCGTAATCAAATCAGAACACTGACATGCAGTTAGTCATTTGGTCATTAAAATCCATGCAATGTTTGGTCTTTTCATAACATAGCATCTGAAAAACCAGAATGTAACATGGACAGCATTTATGGCCCGTGCTGACAAAACGAGTCACAGTGAGCAAATCTCAAAAAACAAGTCACATTCTAAATTAAAGACCTTCCAATGATGTATGATTTGACTCATATTGCCAGCACGGGTCACATATACCACACTTTCATGCTGAGCTCACTATGAAATGTTATTGGAAAAGAGCCCAGTGAACATTTTGCAAGGAATCTCATGTGCCAGAAAAAAAGCAGCATAAGCGTAATCTTATTTTTTTCTATTAACTGAAATGTTTAATCACATGATGCAGCTGATTGGTTACTTTTTGTATCAGCACCAAACGAGCTAGCAGTTGCAGCATGCTTCATAAACCCTCCACCTCCGCCAGCTCCACCTGCATCATATATATGTGCAGCAGCTGTGGATGTCTTGGTATGTGACATCTATTCCACCAAGATATGCTAACACCATCATGTATATTATCATGCTAAACCCTCAGAGGGCTGTCATGGCAGAACTGGGACTGCGTATGTAATTCTAACTTACTTGAGTGAGTTGATCTCAAGAACCAGATTGTCACAGCCTATGTTCTCCTCCAGCCCTCTTTGTAACGTACCATGAACCTCGTTCTGAAACACTGAGCGGGACGAGCAGTTAGCATCAAACAGAGATCTGAGTGATATTAGATAGGACCAACAGAGCTCTGATACATTTCTATGTAAGAGATATGGATGCAATACTTTTGTACACTTCTCACCTTTGACGTCATCCAGTTCAGGTGATGCAGGGTGGCTTCCCAGGTCATGTGATCCCTCGCTGACCTCACTTTCACTGTCACTCTCTGGGTCGGGATTCAAACCTAGGCCTGGAAACATGATTATTAACAAAAGATATCAATGCCTGTTTATTTAACTCTGTATAGACTTCTCCATTCCTGGGTCAGTTTTGATACAGTGACCCTTGAACTTTAAGGGGCAGTTTCCAATTAAAATAAATGTTATGAGCTATCTAAACTGGAAAAAGCTTGCACTGAGATATCTTAAAATACATTTTTGTCATTGTTTAGTCTTAAAATGCTCACAAATAATGCATTTTTGCTAATTCTTAAATGTCCTAAATTTCTTTCAAACCCTTTGCTTTAAGTTTGGAACAAGGGGTGAATAAATGACAATATTTTGAATATAACTTGATTAGCAGACATCTCACCCCAAATGCACTCGGCAAGCTCATCTTCCTCGGTGTCATCAAGAGTGCTGGTCTTCCATCTGTATCCTTTACCCTCTGAACCAACCTCTGCTGGGTTAAACACTGACAGAACAGCAAACACTTTACCCATGCATCTAAACGACATCCAAAATGAACATTATTTCCTCTAAAAAACGTCTTCATCTCTATCAGAAAAATAAGGCACAATTTATTTGTTACACAAGTACATCCCAAGCAATATTACATTTACATGTAATTACAGAATTTACATTTCTTGCTTGTAATTATCCATACTTCATTACATACGTATCACAAGGACACTTTTAAAGTGTTATAATGCCATCAGATTTCCGACCCACAAATAAGGATCAAGTCAGTGACCATCAACATCAGTGTTATGTCCACGTAAGGAAATAAAGAGGAGCATGTACCTTTCTGTTTGGTTTTGTCTTTACTGCAGCCAACATCGTCATCGCTCAAGAACTCATCCTCATCTTCATCATCCTCTTCATCTGGATGGTGCATGGACAGAACTGTGCCTTCCTGAAGAGTAATATCTGGACCCACCACGACCTGTACATCAACAAATTTTTAGAAAACAAGTGGATTTGGAAACAGTGAAGAATATTTAATGTAAAATAAATGTGCCTCTATTTTGTTAAACAATTTAGGGACCAAAATCATAATTTAAATACATTTAGTTTATCTAACTTATTGTATATTAAAATCTATATAATATATATATATATATATATATTGAAAAAATATTGTATATTTAGTTAATATATTATAGAAAATATAGAATTTAAAAAAAAATCTGAGTAGGTAACAAAAAGCAACGTAATAATCTGTTTGTTTTTTTTTAGAATGAATCTCTTGAACGAATGACTCAATGATTCACTCATTGGCTTCATTACTGGATGAATTGAGTTTTTGAACAAATCTATTGTATAAATGATTCAATGAATGACTCATTACTAGATGAATCTGTTTATTTAGAATCAATCTCTTGAATGAATCACTCACTGACTTCATTATTGGATGAATCAGTGTTTTTCAACAAATCTCATAAAAGAACGATTGAAATACATTTTTAACAGTCACTCGTAACTGATGTGATCTTTATTTGAAGCATCACGTTACTCTAATGTTAAAATGTGGGTAATTTAAGGCTGGTGTCTTACGTTGAAGGCGAGGACACACTGCTCATTCAAGACGACTCCGTGTTTCACCTCCACATTATCACAGATCACCGACTGCTTGACCTTCACGTCGTTGTCTATGTGGACTCTGTTCCATATGTAAGCTCTATCCAGAGTAACATTGTCTCCTATGTAGATGCAATTGTGATTAATCGTTTAACCGCTCCAAAATTAATATAAATTATCATTTCTTTAAGTTAAACCAAAAATGTATATTGGGGGGTAAAGGCATACAATCTATTGGCATTATCAACTTAAGTCATCTCCACATGATATAGTTTAATCGCCTAGCCCTACACTATCATGAACTAAAAGGAAATAATTTGATATAAAAACCATACCGATGACACAGTTTGCACCAATCACAGTATTAGAGATGGTGCAGTTTTCTCCGATTGTTGTATTTCGTCCGATAAGCACATTTTCCTCCATCTGGCTGCCGTGGCCTAGGCTGACCCCTGGCTCTCGGTACACATTATGCCGAGAGTGAGTGCAGCTCTGGCCTTCCTGGTCTGCAAAGTTGGCCTCAGGTGTGATGGGATAGATCCAGCGGCGGATCATGTCGGAGGAGACGGTGTCGTACATGAGGAGGTTCGACACACGAGCACCGTATCCATCTTTAGTGACATGCATATGAATCTGGTTTCCCAGGATCTAGTGCAAGAAACTCGTTGTCAGATAATATGTGAGTTCATAAATAAGCATGATCACTTGATTCTGTGTCTCATACCTCTTCATTGACTAGAAGCCCACGGACAAAGTCATTTTTTGTCTGGTAGTCAAAGTTGTCTGTGAAAAGCTCAGCAACCTACGATAAACAACATCCACATTTACTATAACTTAAACAAACTGTCAAACAAACAAACAAACAAACACTCACTCACCTGTGGAGAACAGATGCTAATATGACAATCCAACAGATCAAACCTGATTTCAAACTCATCACTTCCGCTATGGAAAATATTCTGTGGGAAAAAAGGAACAATTATAATCACTAAATGATTTCTATTTGCCAAGCTGTCTGGCATTATTTTTTTATGTACCATAACACTAGGGATGCTCTGATCATGATCGGCCGATATGTTTGCGCGTTTTGTCAGTAAAGCCGGTCCTGTAATAAGCCCTAAATGCCACCAGGTGTGTGATTTGACATTGAGCCGTATATACTACACACAGCCGTTGTTCACTGACAAGCTGCGCAAATCCACGTCGATAATGAACATGTCCTGCGCAGCTCGTCAGTGCACAACGGTGTAGTGCCGAATTTCGACCCCCTGCCAGATTATTACTCCCCTAGTTTTGGTAGGTTTAGTGTTAGGTGTGGGGGAGGGGTTATGATTAGGGGCGGGGTTAGGATTACCATTGATTTCAATGAGGGGAGTCGTAATTCGGCAGGGAGTCAAATTTCGGCACAACACCGGCCCTGATAAGGAGAGAGAGAGAGAGAGATAGAATGGAAAGCAGCCATAATATGTAATCTTTTTGTTAATAATTGATGAGAAAGATGTTTTATCATGTTGTCAAACACTGACCTTTGTACCATATAAAACCATAATTAAAAATGATATTTAAGAATATAATCAGTTCAGCAGTAGTTGAATATTAACTGTGGGAGGTGGGAAAACAGAAGATAAGAGAAAACTGAGCTCAGGGATCAGGTGAATTATTCACTCAGCCTCTCTAGGTGTCCTGTAGGAGTTATTTCTTTATCATTGATACAAGGAGCTTTGTAACATTAGCTTTGGCAAGTTTAAGCTAAGTTATATGTACTTAACAAACAACAATTTTTTGTTAAAAATTTGAATTAGATTTTATTTTTACATGTCCTAATTTGATTTAGCAATTTTGTTGTATTTATTAGGTTTTGTTATATAGGCTATATTTTAAATGCAACCTAGTATGGTAAAAATATGTACCTCTGTGCACTTTTTGTGCAACACAGTTTTCACGTGCCTCACTGCACATTTCGCCGCAGTTTTAAGTAATTGTTTGAAACGTACACTTTATTAATCACTCTATAAATTTGTGTAAAAAAGAATAAAAAGTGTCAGAGTTTTACTGGCTCTAGTGTTCACATCTTTTAAAAGCTGCAGTAATATGTACTTCTTGGTACATATTTTGAAAAAAAAAAATTTTTTTTTTTATTTTATTTCAGTTGAAAGTTTGTTTTAAGTAATGAAAACGTTTTCATGTTTCTTATGATTTTACTTCAGTTCTGGTTCATGCTCAAGTATTTTCAGTGTCCTTTCTCATTTTTTCATTTCATGTCATTCTCATTTCCTTTTTTTGGCACTGACACATTGGCTTATTATTTTCTGCAACATTACAGAATGTATGAACACAAATTAAAGAGAGTTTCTTAGAAATTCTGTGCTCACCCTCGTCTCAAACATGTATCATTAACACATAAGAATGTGTTTTTTGCATTACCGTGGAAGTCAATGACTCCTAAGCAACTGTTTACTTGACAGCAATTTTCAGAAACTCATCTATTGTGTTGAGCAGAAGAAAGAAACTCATACAGGTTTGAAACAACACAATAAAGTTGACTTTGACTTTTGACTTGACTTTGAAACATACTAAAGGTGAGTAAATGATGACAGTATTTTCATTTAGGTTTTTTGATCGATACTCTTTACGTAAAAATTATGTTGATCATACCTTAGATATATGAAAGCTTAGAAATGTTGAACTGAGTTGAACTGGGACTGTCAGTTCAGGTCAGATGATCTTTGCACCAGGCTTTAAGTAAAGCCATAAAATAGAAAATGAGACAAAGGGCTCAACAATAAGTGCTGGTTTTGCAGGGCTGGACAGTTTTTTTCTTTTAATTGGTCTGTACTTATTTGCTGACCCTGCTATATGAAAAAACAAACAAACAAAAAAATAAACGTATCAAGTTAAATATTAAATTATTGCTGCCTCTGTCATTAAACACAATGGATTGTGCATAAATATTAAAACAATATAAAACCAAATGAATAAAATTTGTTTTATAAGCTTATGTGATTACGCAAGTTTTTTTACTTGTTTTGCAGCGAAAAAACACATATTATCCTTTAAAAAAAATTATTTTAAATTATTGCTGTATTTTTCATAAAATTTCTTTTAATGCATTATACATATATAAAAAAAATTGTAATAGGGTCATTTTAGCTGGAATCATCAAATAGTCCCCACCTGACCCCCTCAGATTTGTCTGAAAAAAATCTATGTGATGGGCAATATGCCCATCAGATGATATACAAAATTTCAGATCTCTACTGTGCATACTTTTTTCACAAAAAAATCTCTTTTGGCATCACAGTGTGAGTGACCATGCTCAGTCTTTCACATCCTTTGATATAAGACAATAGAGTCTGATGGATCTTCAGAATCAGAATCAGAATGGGCTTTATTGCCAGGTATGTTTACACATACGAGGAATTTGTTTTTGTGACAAAGCT
>JAUCMT010000047.1:2825665-2841925 GCA_032357475.1 Enteromius thamalakanensis
TGTTTTAGTAGAGCAAACAAATAATATTATAGAATGTGCGCGTCTGGTGTGCGATACTTCGAGCTGTCCTAGACGCGACGCGGCGCTGCGCTGCGCGTCCGGTGTGCGACACCCTTTAGTGTAATGTATGTGTAAGTAACTTTGTGACAGTAAAATAAATATCAAAGTGATTTATATCTGCATAAAATAGAGATTCTAAGCTTTCAAATGGAACCAAATACAGGGTTATTGGTGCAGACAAAGGGTTAAAAATTTGCATATGTAAATCTGGACCCGCCGGCGGGTCCAAATGGGTCCGAAGAGTGGATTTTTGTTTGGTTTTCATGCAATACCCCTAAATATGTAAACAAATTGGTGGATGGAAATAGCTTCTTACATGTCATTATAAACAAAAAAAACCTGACCTGGAATATTCTTGGGATTTCCTCAGCGTCTGCTCGATAAACGTCGCCTTGCGTGACAGGACGCACATGGAAAAGTTTGCTGTTTTGAATAAAATAACATTTTAAAGCAGCAGAAAATGAAATAAATTATACATACTAGAATGAAGAAAATGACCAGTTGATACAGAGAGTTATTTATCACAATACTTACTCGATATCTAGTACCATACATGGGTTGTACTGCTCCTTGTCTTGCTCATCATTGTAAAAGAGAATTTTTTTACGGCTCACCACAACATACTGAAGGAAACAAAAACAAAAGTTAAAGTGAGGCTTATGCATGTCCGAATGCATAAATAATACTTTAATGCACAAGTCTTACCTGCTTTTTCCAGCCGTATCTTTTTATATTGGCCCTATTTGGTATCGCTAGCCAGCCTTCAAGCCTGGATTCTGAGGACAAATAAAATGCATGCATAGTGAAGTCCAAGCCAGAATTGAAAGAAACGCTAGAAAACGACATGCAGCTCATCTACTGTACAAACCAAGGTTGTGACACAATCCATACAAATCAAAAAGCGTTTACTAACATGCGTAAACCAGACACACTTTAAAACAACTGCCTCACGTCACATGCTGCTAACTATATGAAACAGCGTATCATTTTAACTTCCATGATGCAGCTAAGTCAAACTAACACAAGGACAAGAGGGCAGGCCGTATTCATTTAATGTTCAATAATTAATTGGATGGTGAAAACGAGATGCTTCACAACCACTCAAAACAGCAGCTGTTAGTTATCCGAGGAACGTGAATCAATAGACCAATAGGGGATGTTAGCCTGAAAGTTGTTGCAGATATGAAGATTTGAAGGAATCACTACCAAACAAACAGAAATGTAAACTATGAATGCATGTATCTGGCCTTTGAGCACATTATAATGCAATTTGATTAAAATGTTACTGGTTTGAAAGCACACTTGGTGTAGGTGACAAAAGAACTGCTTAAAGAATCATGCATGAACTACGACTGACTGCTAACCTCATTCATTCTGTAGTGAACATGCTGCTGGTGATATACATACGGTCATCCTGCTGCAGTCCTGACATTAAAACCCAGAAGACTAATGCCACATCGGTTCCCTCAAGAGTTTATATAATGGGTCACGAGTAAAATAATGTCTGGTAACGTACTTATGTAGTGTCTTATTACAAACAAACGCTTCATAATTCACATAATAAGTCTGAGTATTATCAGTTTATTTTTACCACAGGCCTTGTTTAACTGCAAATTGGAAAACCCTGTAATAAAAACCCACAGGAAAATCTCTGATCTCTCGATGGTGGATAATTTCTCCGGGTTTTGACATCACGATCGCAACACAATTTGTAAATTAAAGGTTCTTTATTCACTTCATTGGAATACAAAGTGTAAAACCACACACACACACACACACACCTAAATGTGTGACGTGACTTAAAACACCTCTGAAAGGTGCTCAGAGTAGGGGTTAGTATGAAAAGATTTGAATTAGCTAATATTTTTAGCTGATTTCAGTATGGCATCTAAACTGGTTCAGCATTGCTCTCTGTCATTACCAACACTCTGAGTAGCTTATTTCGGAGGCATCACCAAAACACAAGTAAAACGTGTTAATTCAAATAAAAGACAAAAGGAGAAGCAACAAAACGCCACCCAAGAGCGCAATCCAGGCATAACAGGACCCCAATCTTAAAGTTACTCACAGAGGAAAAAGTATAGAAGATAGAAAGATAAGGAGAGCAAGAAGAACCGACTACACATGAGAGAGAGCGAGAGATGAGAGAGGACAATAAACATCCTAGGAATAAATGTCATGAAATATACACTTCATATTAAGAAGCACAATTTACTATCGACTAGTTGCTTATAAGCATGCGTAATACTAACAAATAAATAATCTTTCTTGTGAAATGACTAACTAATATAAACATTATTTTTGTTTTACATATATTTTTACCAAAAAAATGCATTCCATATCCCATAACCAATTTTATAGTAGTTTAGAATGAGGAAACCTCATTAGTTCACATTAACAAACTAACAATGAAACATTACTACATTTTTCTTCATTAACTAATGCATATTAAAAACCAAAGCTTGCATCTGTTTATATGTTTTTATAAACATAAGCTAACATGAACTTACAATAAACAGGTATTTTTTATTTACTAAAATAAGATTCATAAATATAGCAACACGTGTATTACTAATTGTCCGTCAATGCTAGGTAAAGCATTAACGAATGTTAACTGAGGAAGGTTACTGTAAAGTGTGGCTTTACAGTAGCTAAGGCAAGCATTTTGATAACTACATTTATGAATGAGATGCATCAAGTGTTGTAGTGCTGTCAAACGATTAATTGAATCCAAAATAAAAGTTTTGTTTCTTTTAGAGCCCGACCGATAAAGGATTTTGAAGGCCGATATCGGTACAAATATTTATAAATAATCCGATAAATCGGCCGATATATATCATAAATATTTTTTTACATTTCAGAAACGCGCAACAAAACATGAACAGATTTCCCTAACATTAGTTATTATAGCTTTACTAACATAATATGATAATGCATTTAAAAAAAAACAGAGGAACATCAAAATATATGAAAGTTCTGATAAATAAAAAGTATAGAAATAGAAACTAAAGTACTGTCAACAAAAACACAATAACGACCAAATCAAAGTTACCAGTAAGGGTGTTTTATTTTTGAAATTCATTTATCGGTAATTATAAATGCCGATACCGATGGTTTGGAAAATGCCTAAAATCAGTCGGGCTCTAGTTTCTTTAATACATGTGTGTACGGTCTATATTTATTATGCATTTATAAATAAACGGTATATTTAAGAACATTTTAAATTTGCATTTTAAATATATTTATAATTAAATACATGAAAATATTTTCTGAATATATACTGTACTTGTATATATATATATATATATATATATACACACACACACACACACATACATAATAAACATACACAGCATACTTGCATTACATTATGAATTTTATGTACATTTTCCAAATATTAAAGCTTATTATTTTCTGTATTTTATTTACTCTGCATGTTCATCTTCAGAATTAGCTGCTATTGTGGGCTTTCCGATCTCTACAAGATCTAACTGTGACTATCAGCTGGTTAGTTAAACCTCTCTGGTTGCTTAGTTAGCCTGAGCTGAGCGTAACAGAAGTGAGCGAGTCCTTACCGGCGATGTTACTGTCCGTCTCATCCGGCTGCAGGCTGGTGACACTGGAGCTGTCCATGCGGAGCTGCAAGTCGTTGAGTTTCTCTCGGAGCTGCTCGATGTCGCTCTCCTTACTGTCCAGCTGCATCTGCAGCTCGTTGCGATACGTGCTCTCCTCTACCAGTTGCTGCAAACACAGACAACAACATTCACTAGGCCTTGATTTTAAACATTTAACTAATTCGGTGTTTCAGACCAGCTTGTATGCGTGTCATGATGCTATATCAGCACCAAAACTTAAATTCAGTCATAGCAGCACTTTTTTCTTTTAAATTAGCACCTTTTGTATTTCTTTTTAGAATTGATGAATTGTAAGACTTGAGCCCATGCACCTCGATTTATGAGTTAAAGAGCATTATTTTTTGGATCATTTCATCCAGGTTTGAGAAGCAGCAGGACTGGAACAGATAACCATCAGATTCCACTGCTTGGCATTAATGATGCTAATAAACGTAGACTTGCCGCTTGCATCTCGTTCAGCTCCTTCTGGTACTTGATGGCCATGTGGTTGAACTTCTCCTTCTCCTGGTTGAGCTCCAGCTGTAGTTTGCGGTTCTCTTTCTCTTTCCTGCGAAGGTCAGTGGTGCTGCCTCTCTTCTTCTGGTCCAACTTCATGTCCTTCCGGTTCAAGATCTCAGCCAGCTTGTTCACCGCCTGCAGTCACATGTTGAGGGGTTACGATACACAATGACTACTGCATCTTAGCAAAAGATTGTTGCCTTTTAAAGATTTCATGGAACATATTTGTATGATTCAAGTTGGTCTGGACTAACACAACAAACGCACAAAAGACAAACCGTATGACTGATTTTGCTTCCAATACATTAACACTTAGATATTCTTACAAGTACGAAAATACAAAAACAGCAAAAACATAGTAGCTAAAACTAAATAGTTTTGGGGAAAAAATACAAAAATGTTTCCAAAATAAAATCCTTATATTGGTAAACTAAAACCATAACAATATGTCCTTTATTTGAATAAAATGTTAATATTAATGGAAACAATATATATATAATTATACACACACTACCAGTTTGGAAATATTTTTTAAAGATGTTTCTCATGTTCATAAAGGTTGCATTTATTTGATCAAAAACAGGCAAAAAGGCAATATTGTGAAATATTTTTCCCTTTTGAAATAATGGGTTGCTATTTTAATACACTTTAAAATAGAATTTGTTATATTCATACTATAGTAAAGTACTTTTTTGTGGTAATTTTATAGCTGCTGTGGTAATAATCCTAGTAATACAATCAAGTCGCTATACTCTACAGCTATAGCCAATATTATACTACAATACACTACGTTTACAGTAGTAACAATTAAGGTATACTACAGTATTTATTACAGTTTATCAGTCCACCATAGTAGTCAATACTGCTTGTAAATACTGTAATATATACAGTATACTTGAAACACGAAACAGTATTTACTACAAACCACTAATATTTCATGTGGATCATGTGCCCAAGATACCAAAACAAGCCCTACATGTAGTCTGTTTGTATTTGACTATTAAAAAGTGTTGCTGTTTCTCATATCTTGTTGACTTTTCACACAATCTATGACAATGATGACATTAGCTTTGTCATTTCCACTGTAAAAGCATGCATTGTCATGATAATGTTGTGTTTAATGCAGTATGGTGCGTATACCTGGGTCTTCAGAGTTCTTTCTGTATTAAGAGCCTTCTCGTAATTGGCCTTTATTGTGTTTGCCAGCTCCTCCTTCTCTCCTGCAAACTCTGCAGGTAGACATCAGGAAAGACAGGGTAAAGCAGTGTGCAAAGATGAAACACAGCTTAAACAACAGGAAGTGATAATACCTTCTTCTTGAGCTTGGAGTCTCTCATTCAGTTCTGCCTTCTCCTTACTGAGGATCTCTGCATCTTTGGTAAGGGTTTTATTGGAATCCTCAAGCTACAGGAAGATGCATTATAGTCTTATTAAAACCTTAACAACTAGACCCATTGTTACGGCCCTAGACATAAAAAAATATTTGTACATAAAGTGCAGACGGTCACAGAATTTGTCAAAGTTTGAATTAATAAATCAAAATAAGGCCAGTCTACTTTAATTAAATGACAATAAAAGTACTTGTGTCCATGTACCAAACAAATCATGCTAATTTTTTTCCAGGGAATTAAAACAATATCAGTAGGGTCATCAGTAAAAAAAAAAAAAAAAAAAAAAAGAGAAATTTGTTCAGTAATCCATTATTTAATTATCAAACAAAAAAAGTATTTTTTTTTTCCTCCTGCTTTACCGAAATCATACAGAACCGTCAAAACTGAGATGCGTACCAAACCTATAAGACATGTATACACACACACACACATCTATCTACACAAACAAATGGTATCCCATCAAAATAAAAGTGCTGCTTAACTTGAGCAAATTGTGACAGAATATATTACTCTTGTACAGCAGAATGTTTGTCTTACTGAGGATGGGTTAACATGAAACTTCTGTTAATAATAATTAAAATTAAAATTGGATTCCATAGGGCCCTGCACTGAGTGATTCAGAGAAGCCTGGGGCACAGACCTGTGAGATGGTCGAGTCCTTCTCTGAGATCTCCTGTTTGTACCGTGAGACGGCTTTCTTGTGCTCCTGAGAGAGCTCGAAATACTGCTCCTCCTGCAGCGCGCGCGCTAACTGCTCCGACTCAGCCTTCGTCATGGTCAGGTCCAACTGAGCGGACAGCGACTCCCTACATACACAAGAGCAGCAGTTAATGACATTCAAAGTTACAAGGTACCAGGGATGCTCATTTTAACCGGTTAACCGTTAACTGACCGATTAATACAATCAGTTAAACGGTTTAAAGGGTGATTTTATAGTATTTTAGCTACTCATATAAAATCTAATTTTATTGGCCACATTCACACAGCATCAGAACACAGTTGAGTCCTAACACAGTGAGTGACCACCTCGTTCTGTAACAGAAATTACCTGGATATGATCAGAACTAACAACCGCGTTCTCGGAGCACGCGCGCTGTGTGAACGGAACAGGACACGTCACTCACTGCTGAAGAGAGCCGCTCTGAAGCACAAACGCGCATCTACCGGGGGTTTTTAGGTGTGTTTAACTTATAGTGATGGAGAAATGAGCTGCGTGTCATCTGAAAGTTTATTAGATCTCGTCAGTTTTGTGTTCAGTGCGCGATTCATATGCTCCGCTCTCCGCGCAAAGCTGCTGTCGGTTAATGAAGGTTTGACGAAGGAACTCGTGCCTCGATGGGACTCCTGTCGTGTCAGAAAGTGGTAAGACTTAGTTTTGTGGACGTTGCCATGGTTGATATTAATTGGGTCACTTGCTAACTTTTTTCCTTTCGTTTTCTTCATCTTCTGTTGTTTGCTAGTTTTTGCGCATGTACAAGGAATCCGCAGAAAACAAATATAACTATTTTCACAGGCGCTTATTCTTTCTAATTGAATTAAATTCTCATTTAAAATAATGTTGTTAGTTAACCAGTTAGTAGTCGGTTAACGAGCGTCGGTTGTCAGTTACGAGAAATAACAGAAATGAGCATCCCTACAAGGTACTCCACGGTTCCTTATTTAGTGTTCCCAATAAAAAGAACTTTTACTTCTCTGAGTACATGTCCTGGAATTTTCTGAAAGCCTCTTGAGTTTGTCGATTCTTCTCCTCTATCTCCTCCTTCAGCTCCTTCACCTGAGTTTTGTAGAGTGTCTGAAAACAAGAAAAAAACGGCTTGAGGATATATGAGGTGACAGCACTAGTGATCATATCGGTATATAAACATGACTGGAAGTCTTGTGTGTGTCGGGTTCTTTGGATGCTCTTTTGGAAGAAGAAGTGTAAGTCTAAATACAGTGTTGGTGATGGTGCGTGCATGTTTTTTTTTTTCCAAGAAAACCTATATGTACACCTGACATTTTTTTTTAAATGTGAATGTTCTCAAGAGAGATTAGTAACTATCTGAGCATCAATCAACACCGCATTAAAATGCTGTAACATCAATCATAATAAACAATTATCCTGTTTTAACCACATGAAGAAAGAGGACAGACACAGATATTATCTGTGATACTCACTGAGAAATACTGCTCAGCCTCCAGCTGGTCCTGAAGTTCCCTCATCTGACCCTCATTCCCTCGGTACTGCCTGAGAAGAGACATCCCTCTCAGTCACAGTCAGACTAACCAACAGCATTCAGTCAAACCATGTACAACTGAACATTAAAATGACCTGCGCTTGTGCACCGATGCACCGCTCACAATACGGTCAGGAAGCTGTATAATATAAACAGTGTAGTGTTTTCATGTTGACTTTAAGGTCAAGAACACAGAGTGTGTAAATGAGTCCAGCAGGAGGAGAGGTAAAGGATTAACCGGCTGTGGTCAGACAGAGGCTAATCCTTAAACCAACCGTGTAAATACTGGCAGTCAACTGTTTTGGCCTGGTTAAACTTAAGATGCAATTATAGCTATTTCTACAATAGAAAAATATTTCAGATATGTAGTGATGTAAAAGCTTTCCTGAGAGCCAAAGCAGTGACGTTATAAGGTCGTGTTACAAACAGAAATGCTTGTACAAAAACATTAGGCCTGAAAATGTAACATTAATTCGGAAACTACTACTACTTACAAAAAAAATGTATTTAAAATTACCAATGCATTTAATGCACAGACCCAACATCTTACATTGAAGACGACTGTATAACAAAGCCCATAGGGTTAGTTATATATATATATATATCTCAGGAGAGAGAAAGCTGCGTACTTTGTGAGCTGAGCCAGCTGGAACTCAACCGAGCGTTTGTTCTCGAGGGCCGCGTTGATCTCCTGTTTGAGCTGCTTCTCCGATCCTTTCAGGCGCTCGGCCTCCATCGTCCAGCTCTTCAGCTCATTCTGAGCCATCACCCGCTTCCCGGACTCCTGCTCCAGCTGCACCCGCAGCTCCTTCACCTCCTCCTCCAGCCGCTCCTTCTGCTTCATCAGCTGCTCCATCTTCTGCACAGACTGCTTGAGGTCAAACTCCAGCATGGAGCACTGCTTCTCCACCTCCACCACCCTGCTCTCGGCTCGCATCCGCAGCATGGTCTCCTCCGTCACCTTCTGCTCCACCACTGCACCAAGGAAACACTTGTGTTACTTTTAGAGGAAGACTGAACGCCATGGACAGGATCAGGTGATTGATATACTTGTATTTTTGTGCTTTCTTTTTATACATGACATAATTTAAAAAAATGTAATCTAACCGAGACTTGCGTATTATTGCTCTTTTGTTGATTTTAATTATTTCCATCGTCTGCTAAACGACTAAATTTTATAATTGATGCATACTATATACAGGCACAGTTTCCCATATAACGGTTTTCTATGGGAAAATGTGCAATTTAGCATATTCGGGATAAATCTGGCTATATAGGAAGCAAGATGTGTACTTCATTAGTTAACACTGATTCACTGCATAAGTTGTAGCGTTCAGTGGAAGAAAGAAAGCCATGTTTTGCCCTCCAGGTTGACATTCATAGTGATCATTTCTTTCTTTTGTTCTTTAATTATTTTAAATTAAACAGAACTGAACGTCGATGTTTCTTTTGACATAGAGGCATGTCTTATTGGGATACGCCCTTCTTTGTAGCCTGACTTCCTGTTATTAGGTGGCAGTCTGTGTGTTTGGGGTGTAGCAAACAACCTTCTTTAATCACATTATGGGTGTCCTTGTTACAGTGCAATTATATACATTGAATATTAATTAACTGCATGTCCTTACTATATGGTTAGGATTAGGATGAGCGTTTGGTTTAGGGTTACTTGCATGTAATCAAGCATCATTTGTTTATTACTGTAATTTTAAGTGATGTATGTAACAAGGACACCTTAAAAACCCAGTTCTATATACTTCAAACGTATTTTAAAGGAACTGAAGTCGAGAGTATTCTCACCTGAAGCAGAAACAAAGTACTTTGATATTTAATATTACTTTTCAGGTACTCTGCTCCTACTCTCTCCTACAGCATTGTGTCATGATTTTAAATGTCCGAACAAACAAAAACAAGGTTTTAATATTATACTTGTAAACGGTGTTTGAACTGTGCACATTTCCCTCCTGATTCAGACAGGAAGAGTTTTCAAGTGTTTTTTGAATGATGAAATCTTATTTTGTCATTTTATTGACTGATTGACATGCAGCTTTTGGCTTTTAAAGACATTAACCGAAGGACTTGAGTGGAGTGAATTACTTGTGGATTATTGTGATGTTTTTATCAGACTCTTATTCCGAGCATCCACTGCACAGTTTTCAAAATTGTGCCCCTGGACCACAAAACCAGTCTTAAGTAGCGCAGGCATCTATGTAGCAATAAGCCAACTACACGTTAAATTGGTCCAAATTATGGATTCCAAAAAATAATTAAGTATAGATCATGTTACATAAAGATATTTTGTAAATTTCCAACCGTAAATATATTCAAATGTCATTTTTGATTAGTAATATGCATTGCTAAGAACTTCATTTGGACTGCTTTTAAAGGCAACTTTCTCAAGATTTAGATTTTTTTGCACCCTCAGATTCCACCTTTTTTGAAGAGTTGTCTCTCCGCCAAATATTGTCCTATCAAACCATACACCATTTATACCCTCATGATCCTGTTTTGTGGTCCAGGGTCACAAATGAAAAAGAAACTCATCTACATCTTGTATAGCCAGAGGGTTTTAAGAGTTTTAATTTTAGGGTGAGCTATTACTTTAAATACGATATCAGCGCAGAAAAAATCTTACCGTCTACCTGAACTTATTTGACAGTCTCATGTCTATTAAGATGCTACTTAAAGCAAGTCTGCTGTTCCATATGCACAAGCATCGTGGAGGTGGTGTCTGGGCAGGCAGTAAAACGAGACGCTGTGCTGTGCCTGGACACGCAGTAAACACACACACACACACACATACCGTGCATAGCAGCTGACTTGGTCTCCTCGATAGACTCGTATTTGTCTGTGAGCTGAGCCTTCGTGACACGATGCTCTGTGGATTCCTGGTCCAGCCGCTGCTGGAGAGTCTTCAGCTTGTAGTTCAGGTCTATTTCCAGACTGTTCTTCTCCTACAAGCACAGAGCACACAGAAACACTGATTACACAAAACACAATCATTTTAAAAACACAACGGCAGCCAAAGACATCATCATCCTCCTCATGAGAGGAGATGGCTTGGAAAGGATTCCACAAACACTAGCACAGCATCTTGAGACTATACCAGTTTCATTCTATTCACACTGTATTTATGCATTATGTATAAACCTTTGAAACATGTTAAATCCTCAAGGCAGTGCCTAGATTTCCACCCAGTGTGCATTGCTGTACATGACTAGCTCAGTTACTGAAATCTAGAATGCACCAACTCATGTCTTTTTCAAAAATTTACATTAACTTTCATGCACTGAAGGAAAATATTAAAAAAGAAAAGGTTACAAAGAACTTTTACCTTATCTAGCCTTAAAAATGGGTAATTTATGGTAATTTAAACTGATGCAAATGCAAAAAAATCTTAATGGTCCACAATAAACTGCGATGTATGCAAAAATGTATGCAAATTTTTAATAATAAAAATAATACCTTCTCTAAAACGTTACATCGGTCCTGCACTTGTTTTCTCTCCAGCTCCACTTTAGACACACTGTGCTTCAAGTTCTTGTTGTCCTCCTGTAGACCCGTGATACGAGCTTCAAAGAGACAAAAAACAGACTTTCATCACATTATATGACCACAATATCTGCAAAGCCTATGTTTGAAAATGTTAAATGCAGTATTTCCTACTGGCACACTAGAGCAATGTATGAAAAACTGTATTATTATTAAAACATTTTACTTTGCAGCCACACAGATTATACATGCTGGGTAAAGTTTAAAAATGCTGCTCAATGTGAGCTCCAAAGCAGTGAGCCAATCAGAAGCCTCCGGAGGCGGGGCAAGCATTGCAAGATTTAGTTTTCAGTAGCAAGTTGGCATGGCGACAGTTTAATTTAATAGATACATTGCAGATGTTGCACTATAGGCTTTAGCCTGTTCTAAAACCGTTTCTGAGGGCTGCGTTTTGGGTCCGCCATGCTTTTTATTAAAACTTTTTCACATTAATCTTCCCTCTATTCCCCAACAAAGCAAAAAAAAAAAAAAACAACAAAACGAAAAGATTTGCAGATTTTAATTTTAAGTTAAAACTGAAACATCACATTGAAAAGTATTCAGATCCTATGCTATGTTATTTAAAATGAACAGTATCCAGCCAGTGGAGATCCAGAAACATCTCCTGAAGTCAGAGATAGTCCGCTCTTACCTTGCAGCTCTCTGATCTCCTCTGAGCCCTGGCTGTAGCTCCGTCTCTCTGTGTCCAGCGTGGTCTGCAGCTGGAGCAGCTCTTTTTCCAGCTGTTGTTTGATGCTCTCTGCGGCGCGGCTCTTCTCCTGCAGCTCACGATTCACGCTCTCCAGCTGGCTCACGGACTTCCCCATCTCTGTGTGGCTCTTCCTCAAACGCACCACCGTGTCCGACTCGGCCCGCAGAAGGTCGTTGGACTCCCTCAGCTGTGAGGACAAGGTCGTATTTTTAATTATAACGTGGCGCAATCTCATCAAATCATCTCAAAAACAGCTTCCAAAACAATAGCACAACAACATTTAAATAGATCTATGCCAATATTTATCTGTCCATCTATATTAGTGCTGTCAAAAGATTAGTCGAAATCAAAAGAAAAGTTTGTGTGTGTGTACTGTGTATGTGTGCATTTATTTATACATAATAAATATACAGTGTATACATTATATATTATTAAGCTAGCATTTTATATAATATAGCTAACATAAAAAAAACAGTTTTCATAAATACATACATGCACGTGTTTGTATTTATATATACACATAATAAATATACACAATATATACACTTATGTAAACAAAACGTATTTTGGATGCGATTAATCATTTAACAGCACACACACACACACACACATATACACAACTGTTTAAAAATGTGGGGTCAGTAAGATATTTAATGGTGTTTAAAGATGTTTCTTCTGCTCTTCAAGGCTGCATTTATTAGATTAAAAATCCAGAAAATAACTGTAATATTGTGAAATATTATTTTAATTTAAAATAAGTGTTTTCTGTGTGAATACATTTTAAAATGTAATTTATTTCTGTGATGCAAAGCATCATTACTCCAGTCTTCAGTGTCACATGATCCTTTCAGAAATCATTTTAATATGCTGATTTATTACTAGAATTATCAGTGTTGGAAAAAGCTGTGCAGCCAAATATATTTCTTGGAACCTGTGATATATTTATTTTTTCTCCTCCGGATTCTTTGATTAATAACAAGTATAAAACAAAACAACATAATTTTTTACCAAATATAATACATTTCTAAAATGTAAATCTATGCTGTGACTTTTTGTTCATTTAATAGATCCTTCAAAGAAGAAAGAATAAAAATGTACTGATCCCAAACTTTTGAACAGTAGTGAAGCAGTAAACTACTGTAACAGTAGTTCTGAACATTATTATCCATTTTAAATGGATTTATGATAAATTATGAATGAATGATAAATGAATTTTCAAAGAATCCTAAAAAAACTAGTGACTGTTTTGATAATAACAGAGTTTCGGGAGGAGCACTGGCCGAATTAACCACAGCTGCCTTGCATCAACTAATCATTCCCTTATTACGGTCACCCAATTACATCCTACAGTACTTACTCACTATAAATAAACTCGCTTTCCTCATATCCGCATCTCGCTTTTGTGCAAACCCTCCCCCTCCCCTTCTCCTCCTCACAGCTCCATCCTCTCCTCCGAGGGGCAACAGGATTTCGAGCCGGGCCCCGAACCCTTGCCCTCGCTAGGGTTTAGGCCCCTTTGGTTTGGAGCCTGCCGTTCTCCCGGCTCGCTTCCCGGACAGCTCGCCAAATTTGATTTAACTTGCTCTGCTACCTTCCCATTCATTTATGAGAAAGCATGAGCTCGTGAATTAAGCAGCTCAACTGTTTCCAACACTGATAATAAAACATCAGCATATTAGAATGATTTCTGAACGGATCATGTGACACTGAAGACTGGAGTAATGATGCTTTGTATCACAGGAATAAATTACATTTTAAAATATATTATTTTAAATTGAAATAATATTTCACAATATAATTTTTTTTTCTGGATTTTTATTGATGAGCAGAAGAAACATCTTTAAAAGCCATTAAATATCTTAAAAATCGTTAAACGTTTGAACAGTGTAAATATATATTAGTGCTGTCAACAGATGAATCATGATTAATCACATCAAAATTAAGGTTTTTCTTTATATAATATATTTTTATGTACTGTGTATATTTATTAAGTGTGTATATATAAATACAAACACATGCATGTATATATTTAATGAAAATATGTTTATATATTAAATATATTTAGATATAATATCAAATATAAGAAAATAAATATATAAATGCATTTACGTGTAAATACTTTCAAAATATATACTGTATGTGTGTGTGTGTGTGTGTGTTTGTTTTAGTATAAACAATGAATAAACACAGCATAAACACAAATATTATGTAAATAAAGACTTATTTTGGATGTGATTAATCATGATTAATCATTTGACAGCACTAATATATATATATACATACACACACACAGTATATATGAATGTCTCTTAAGCTAAAAACACTTATTTGGTCAACAATTCCATTTGTTTTTATTTAATTTTTACATATTTTAAAAAGTAAAGCTGAATTTTCAGGAGCCGTTAAACCAGTGTTAGTTTCACATCCTTTAGAAACCACTCTAATATGATCAATTATGATGGTTATGATGGTGCTCAAGTCACATTTCATCCAATCAATTCACTGCTGCTTAATATTTTTTCAGAAACATGAATGAACAAAAACAATATGCTTTGTTAATTAAAACATTTACTGTCACTTTCACTAACGTTAACTGCTGAACAAAATGATTTAAAAAAAGGGTCTAAACCTCAAGTGTAAAGCCAAAAACAATTCAAAGTTGAGACACCTTGTTCAACTCTCAGAATTCAGCAGATACACGTGGATTGTTTCCAAAATCTCAGAAAAACCAGTTTTAAATACATGAAGGTCAGTTAGCAGGCACAGCTTTTGAAAGTCAGCCTACAGACGATACTAACCATTTTGCAACCGCTTGCATTCACAAATCAGTGGGTATGCTTCTTAATAGTTTCCCTGTCAATGCTCCTCCTCTGTAAGTCTGTTAAATTGTTTGCATTTCAAAAGGTACCGAAAGACACGGATCCGAAATCTGTGTATAATAAAACCTTAGAATTTCAATCTCAAGGCAAGAAATAAAGTTTTACTTTCAGAAGTAAGGAAATAACTAAGTGACACTTCACTCCGTGATACTGACCGCAGGTATTGCTCAACTCCCTGAACTCAGACATGAAGTGCGTTCCTACTGAAACCCTTTTCTTCTGCATTCTCCCGCAGTGACATCAATACCTGCCCGCACATACACCTCACAGCTTAGAATCTCAATGCATCTAATTATACATCTTATCACGTTTCCCTACAGGGATCGAAATGAGCAAACCACAGCGCTATCACTATAAAAATCGTGAGATTCCATCAAACATGCTTTTATTAACAAGGGTTGTGGCTCTTGAACAGTACTCCACTCTCCTGAAAGAGTGCGCTGAATTGTAAAACAGGTGGATGAATTTGCAAGGAATGTTTTAGTGGTTCAACTGGCAGTGACTCAATCCAGATGCGCACAGCCTCAAAGTCAAAGGACAACAAAGTTCAAGAGGAGAGATGAAGATTTGTAGTCAAATCCTGAGCAAAAAGGCCTACAGCACCTAAAGATACATTATAGGCTACTGAATTTTTCATCATCCTCTGTGCGAATGATGCAAAGAGAATAATAAAAGTTTTATACTTTAAACAGCCTTTCAATTAGGGATGGGCGATCTTCCCAAAATATCATTATCACAATCTTATAATGTATAAGTGTACTTTAACTCTTATTAACATGAAAAAGTTTTTGGTTTGTTTAAAATGCACAATATGCAAGACTTTTGTTATAAAATATCCAAAAAGCACTTGCACAGTGTTATATATTTTATGCAGTTGTGTTCTTACGTTATCTCAAAAGTTCTGTAGGATTTGTAAATTCTGAGAAATTCCAGATTTATTAATATTTATTAATGATGCTATATCTGCGCTATCCCCGTTTTCTGCCTATGAATACTACGGCAACACGCGTGGACAAACGCGGAAGTGGTAGTTATTTATTGTGCATTTGGATATCATGGATCATGATTGCACTCTTCACAATCCCAAAAAACTTAGATGTATAAATACTGAGGCAAGAAGATATTGAAACAAATAAACAAGAACATGATTTGTGAAAATGACATATCGGAGTGTTCAACGCTCCGTTATTGCGTCACAGAACTTCGCCTGTTATTGTTTTGAAAATGTGACCTCTTGTGGCGAAAGATTACATATTGTGCCTTTAGGATTAATGACACAGACAGCAGTGGGCCAATTAGACAGCTGTCTCTTTAATACAAAAGGCAGGGATCTAATATAAC
>JAUCMT010000047.1:2842025-2864362 GCA_032357475.1 Enteromius thamalakanensis
TCCGATCCCCGATCCAGCTATTTTTTCAATATCGGAGCCGATATCCGATCCTAATATCGGATCGGTGCACCCCTATTTTTTTGGTATACCCTGTATATACAATTTACTAAATGCATGATAGACCCATAAGGAAAAAGACACATTGGCACCTTCAGCTGGAAAGCCACGTGACTTCAGCTTGTAGTAACATTTGGGAGTTGTGCTCTCCATTAAATCTGTCTTCTTTCTTAATTATAGATATTCTGTTTGAAAAATAGTGTGTCTCTCTGCTATGGAGAAGAGTGTGAGCCCTGAGCTGACTCAAGCCACTGAGCCTGAGCCCAGCCAGGATCCTGTGGATACCAGCTCACAAGGTACCCACGGCCCACTCCACCACATGCATTCCTGTACAAGAGAGCCGTGGGATTTACTCCAATCAGAGTTTCAGACTGAGAAATTACTGAAACAGTATATAATCACTGAGATTTAACAGTCTCTTAATCTGTTCTGGGCATGCATAAAAAAAAAAAAAATTAACAATCATGTTAAAAAACATGTTTTTTGTAAAAATACAAAAAACATTACATTAATTTATTAGCTTGAAAGCATGCATCACGGCATCAATTGTCACCCAAATCACATCGCTGTGGCATGCCGATGATTAATCGTTTATTGTTGAATTGAACTATAATTTTGCTACTTCTCACACACAGAACCAACATCGCTCCTCGAAGAAGTCAAAGATCAAAAAGAAGGTGATGTTAGTGAAGACAAAGTAGAGGACCCTGACAAATCCGCAAAGCCCTCGCGTGAGTTTAAGAAGACTTGGGGCTTTCGTCGCACCACCATTGCTAAAAGGGAAATCCCTGGAGAAATGGTAGCGGAGACCCCAGAGGGCAAGGGCGCCCCAGTGCGTCGCAGCGGCCGGCAGGCGAAACGCACAGACAAACTGGAAGAGTTTCTGGTCACTGTGAAGCGAGGAAGAGGAACGGGCAGGAGAAGTTGTCCCTCAAGACTTGAGGGCGGGGATCCTCCATCCCAGACCCCAACTGATGCCGAAACAGCCTCAGAAGCTAGCTTTGATGGAAATGCAGATGCTAAAATAGAGGAACAGAAAGTGGCCTCGCCAGAGAAAAAGAAAAGGGGTCGGGGAAGGACAAAGAGGGCAGTAAAGCCTAAAGTTGACTCTGTGAGTGACGACGGCAGCTCTGAAAACGAAGAAAAGGAGGCTGGTGAGGTAACGACAGAGACGCAAGAAAATGTTGAGACTGTGTGTAGTGCTGGAGACGGAAAACAAGTGGATGTAAAAGAAGAACAAGCGAAAGATGTGGTGATGAAAGACGAGGAAGGTGAAGAGGAGTTTGATAAGAACAAAGAGAGGACCTCAAACGAGTCCATAAATAGACGTCTTACTAGAGCAGTCAGTAAAGACTCCAAAAAAGACATTAAACCCAAAGTAGGAGTGAAGCTCCGCAATGAAAAGAGAGAGGATGATGATGAGGAGGAGGAGGATGACGACGACGACGAAGAGTCTTCGTCCAGTGAGTCTGACAGTGATGGTTATGACCCTAACGCACTTTACTGCATCTGCAGGCAGAAACACAACAAAAGGTATGTGTCTTTGGAGGTGCACACGATTTTAGTAGCTCATATGTTGTTTAATCAGTACAGGGATAATTGCTTTAAATATTACATAGTTAAGTAATACAATAATACAATATAATATGTACTATACTGGCATAAATGTGTATGTTTTATGTAATGTTTACTTACTATTATAGTGTATTTAGCTCTCACGTAAGTAGTTATAACGACAATTAAAACATGTTTGTACATGTTTAGTTTAATCATAAGCAGAAAAAGTGTTTAAACGTGTCATAAGCAAATGAGCGAAAACACTAAGGACTTAAAGTGTTTTTATACTCTGTAGTTACGTGCACATGCATCTCCTGTTTTTATCTCACGATTAAACTAAATCATGAGGCTCAGGAGGTATCTATATATATTGTCTGCTAAAACAGTGTTAACCTTTTTTTTTTCCTGCAATGACAGATTTGATGAGTAAACAAAAAATCCCACGGCACACCACTAAGCACTGAAATATAGCAAAAAAAGAGGGGGGAAACATTGTTTTTAATTGCAAATAAACACTGCTTTGTTAGAGTTGGTATTGGAATATAAGATCAGACAGTTGCACTTGAACTTTTGTGAAAATAATGCTCAAAAGGAGTTCTTGTTGAATGTCTGAGGTATGTGTTTTGTCTGTCATTAGAATGATGCAATAAGTGTAAAGCATTACGTTCATCAGCTTACAGGTTATAATGTGTGTTGTAGCAATATGAAAGTTTAGAATTTAATACATTCAGCCTAAGATCTCATAGTATAAAAGATATGCACAGGGTATTTAAAACTTACAAAAATGTTTTTGAGGCGCACGTATATGTTTGTATCGGTAGGCAACAATAAATTGTATGGATTAAAAGTATCGATTTTTTTTCTGCAGAAAGTCATTAGGATATTAACTGAAGATCATGTTCCTTTAAGATATTTTGTAAATGTATTAAAACTTATTTTTTGCATTGCTAAGGACTTAATTTGGACAACTTTAAAGGTGATGTTTCTCAAAACACATGCATCAATAAAAAGCTTATTTATTCAGCTTTCAGATTATGTATAAATATAGATTTTGTGGTCTAGGGTTACATATTGGCTAGATGGCAAATACCTCTTCTACTCTTCAAACACAACAAAAGTTGCTTTTTATAAATGCTGTTCTTATTTAAGCATCAGTTATTTACTTACCCTTGCATTGTAAATAAGTTTTAAACTGGAGTCCTGAGCTCTTTTGTATGCTTTTCGAATGCTTTTCATTGGTTATATATTTGTAGACACAGGGATGACCAGTATCACTACATTTAAAATAATAATAATAGTAAAATCAAATAGTGATAGGAAGTTATGATTTTTCTCTGCATGGCTGACAACTTGGGATGGGAAACACTGCTAGATATGGCATGCTGAAAACAATTCTGAAGGTCTAAGGTTTTGTGGAAGTTATCATAAACATTTTAAAATTAAATTGTACTTTTTTGTGTTACATTAAAAAAAACATGTATGATATGAGCTAGATGCATGAAGATCACACTTTAGGTTGGGTTGGCATATGACCATTTGTGTCCGTGTGTAAATGTGATCCAGAAAGATAGTGTTTTTTTTTAAGCTGTATTACATTACTGTATGATTATTCTAAGATCTGTTTCATATTACTTAGTGTTTGGGCTCAATATTTAATCATCTGCAGTAAGGAACTGCCATTTAAAAAAAAAATCTTAATTGTGAATGTCAACAGCAAATAACATTTATTTTAGTTGATTTAGATTTACTTGAGCATCTGTGAGTTTTCGCAATGAAGATATCTCAATGTGTGAGTGCAGCACATATGCATGTGACGTTCTAGTATACTAACATTTTGAATGATCAATGTTTTTAGAATTGCATTGTTTTTACTGATGTCTATTATGACTGTTTCATATTCATCAGCAGTGAGCATTTAGATTCTAAGATCATAGGTTTTTATAAATTAGCTTGAAAGTCTCTTAAGCCCAAGATGAAGTCAATTAAATATTTTGATAAATTATTGGAGTCATTTACACTTATACGTATTAGTATGTTCTCAATCTTTGTCATGTTGCGCTGTCCTTCTAAAGCACGATTCTAGAAACATGGCAAGTCTTGACCAAATGGCATAAATGTCCAAAGCATTCTTGCTTTTTATTATTTGTCAGCAGAAGTTCTCATATCTCTTGTGGGTTTAATGATTATTGAGGGTGTTTGGTCATTATTTAAATCCTTGTGCATAGGTTTATGATCTGCTGCGATCGCTGTGAGGAGTGGTTTCATGGCGACTGCGTTGGCATCTCTGAGGCACGTGGCCGACTGATGGAGAGAAACGGAGAGGACTATGTCTGTCCAAACTGCTACACACAGAAGGGACAGTTTCCCAAGGCTGGTTCTTCCACAGCAGCTGCAGAGAATGGCAAACGGCCAGTAGCTGGCCTTCGTAAAAGTGACTCCGGTCTTGCTACACCATCTAGCACTGCTTCAGCCACCACAGAGGAGAAAGCTTCCGATGACCTGGGTATCAAGGGCAGGATCGAGAAGGCTACCAATCCTAGTGGGAAAAAGAAAATAAAGATTTTCCAGCCGGTATGTCTCAGTATGAAACACAAGTTTGAATGCTGCACTCGTTTACATGTGTATTAATGAGATTGAAGAAATCCTCCTGTTGGTTTTGGAAACAGTTTAGATGCTTTGTGCATGAAATTTCTTAGTGTTTCTTACAGGAATTTAGTGTCCGTTCCATCGCTTGAAATTTTAATTGTAATGTAACTTAAATTGCAATTTACTGATGTAGATTTTTCCATTGTATTTATTTATGTATTCTTTGGAAATGTAATGGTCATTAGGTAGTAGCTGATAATATCTTTTTGTTTTTGCGGTGTTATATTGTACAGAAAAATTAGGATTTTCAGTTTTGGCCACTAATAGTTAATGTTATCAGAATATCAGAAGTAAATGTCATAATTATGGGAGATGGTAACATCTAGAACTAGTCATTTTAGTGCTATTACAAAGCATGTAAAAATAAGAGGTTGATTGGGTTTCATGTCTTTACCCAATGGAGTACCTTTCCTGCTGAAAAAACAGGTTTGTTGCAAAATCACCCCGTAAAGGGAAGTAATTATGATGTTAAGGTTATGGTAAATGTCAAAAATATGTAATTAAAACATATTTTTATTGTTAAGGAATCACTCACCATAAGGTAATAAATAAATAAATAAATAAAAAAAATTAAGCTGTATATAATATTTTGTATATTTATCTATATATGCATGCTTCGACTAAATGCTATGAAAAAATCGTAATTTATTCAGAATGATCTGGTGTCAGAATATTAGTTTTTTTGGTGTAGTTTTGGTGTATTAGTTTTTGTTTGAATTGTTACATTTTGGGGGTGGTAAAATTTTTGTCCTTTTAGCAAAATTCCACACAAATTCACTTCACAGTCATTGATTTTTCAGTGGATGACTACTTCGTAAAGTCAAAGTCTGGCAATGTAATGTTGTGGCCACAGAGGTTTGACATCTCTGAGTTTCAGCAGGTGTCTGCAGTTGAGGGATCTTCCCTTCCAAAGTGCATCGGCCCTGGCTGTGAGAGAGATGCGCTCCCTGACTCCGTCTACTGTGGTAACGACTGCATACTCAAACACGCCGCTGCCGCCATGAAGACCATCACCACAGATGGAAAAGACCCCAAGCAGAAAGAGAAGGGCAGGCCCAAAGCACAAAAAAAGACCACAAATAAAACACTAAACAAGGTATTCTTCATAGGCAACTAATGATAATAATAATCATTGTAGTATTGGTTTAATTGTAGCACATTGACTGTGTTTATATAAAAAAATGTTGAATTTATTTTGTGTGTGCATATGGTTAAATTACACCTAAACACTAATTTAAACATATCCTTACAAAAAAGTAATGTCAAAATGTCCAGCAGTTGCTAATTCAGGTGCGTAACAAATCAGGAAGACACAGGTATCAGCTCTTTTTCTATAATGCTAGGACATCTATATATGCTAACAGTGCTTTCTGTCCTTTATTATAGAGGAGGTCCGGCACAGAAAGGAGGTCATCTAACCAAGGGGATGAGGAGGACTCTGAATCTGGGACTGAGGAAGATGATGATGATGAAGACAAGCATGCCGAGGAGCACCCGCCGCCACCAGCCATGTCATCCTGGTCCAGTGACCATAATTACATTGCAGTAACGCCTGAAAAGACTTCACCCATATCAGCATCTGTTATAAACAAAACGTGTATGTATCTCTCTGAGGGTTTTCCACGTTTTATTGCCTCGTCTCTACTAATGATGAACTGTCAAGAAGAGCCGATTGAAATTGTTGCAGTGTAGAACATTCACAGATTTAAAAAAAGAAAAAAGAAAAGAAAAAGGAGCTCTTTTCTGGTAAAAAATTGGATTGAGATTTTTGAAATTGTGCCTTTTAAAGGGATATCATAAAGTGCTGAAAAATGTGAGCACAGCTATAATTATGAATTTTCTAAGTTGGGCACCCTGTGCTACATCTTTAAATATTTTGTCAGTGTTTTTATGCAACACTGCAAGGTGATGATATTTGGAAAGTATCTGTATCAGGCTAATCAGCTCCAGAACAGGTAAGTTTAAAAATGGCTAAGGGGTAAGTATTTAAGATCTAAACTGCATAAAGACCGTATTTTACGGTCTATAACCAAGTATTTAAGTAAAATAGTTTTGCACTATATAAGTGATTAAAAAATGTAGGTCCTATGGATCTGAGCCTAAACTGTAGTGCCTTGCCATGATATGCTTTTGTAAAGCTTTCTGACCAGCAAAGTATGCGTGTGATTTTGAGTCTCTCAATGTATGGAATGCCATTGTCACTTATCTCCAATCCCTGCCATCATCGGGGCAAAAACTTCATCCCGAAAAGATGTACTGACCGCACACCTGAACAGGTAGGTTTGGTGTCTTTTTCTCCTGCCCTCCTTCCCCGACTAAGAATAGAACATCTTTGATCATGTGGACATTTGACTATGCTTCTATTACATGATGAAAATATGTAACTTTTAACTATTTGACTAACAGCTTTTAATTTGATAGTCTTTTGACTTGCATGCACTGCATTTATAAATCCTCATTGGACAAAGTGGCTTTCAAAATAAAGTGAAATTGCGGATAATACTCTTCTGGCCCTGTGCTTCTATTGTGAGAGAAGTGTTTATTGGATGACAACATGGGATGGCACGGCCTTTTCCTGTTTTTGGTGTTTGTCTGCCATCCGCTAAGTGTCTCAGCATGATTTGGGAAAAGAAGCCTACAGTCGTTGGAGCCGGCCTGAGAGAAGAACTGTGGCATGTCAGAAAGTCCAAGAGCCGAGTGAGTGTGCAGAAGTAATGAAGGGATCGTATGAAGAACAGCTGAGGACACCATATCACCCACAGCAGACATCAACAGAATTCACACAACAGCTTCATAACCGCAGCACACAGGGAAACGATGCTTTTATGCATATACACAGAATGTAGACCAGATATGCTTGATTTAATATTTACATATGAACAAAGTGCAAATTGAGAGTGTAGTGTACCTTTTGAAAGCTGAGTGCTTTTAGATTTGAGGGTTTTTCTGCATTTTAGTAGAAATGGTTGACTTGTAGAAGGCAAGTTTTCAGTTAATCATATGCAAAAACAACATAAGAAGTAAAAGCATACCTTAAGCTTAATGGGGGGCATTTGTTTGACGATAGAACATGATAAAATAGAAAATATAAATGAATGCCATTCATTTTTGTCTGAGTCTTTGCAGCATTCTTCATGGTCCTAAATGTGGCACTGAGTGTACATTAGGTTGCTTAGGTTTGTTTGTGTTGTGCTGATCAAGATATGGAGAAATTTGTCAGATATGGGTAACACATGAATGGGATTACATTGGCGCTCTGTGGTACACTGTGTGCCTGCTTTTGAGAGTACTCTTATTTTTTATTTTATTTTTTTAAAGGATGCATTTCTACAATTGAAAGTGGTTTAATTGTACAGTTATTATATATATAATTATTATTATTATATCTGTGTTCTTCATATTGAACATTGAAATGGATTTCTCTCTCCTTGCAGCTGGTATGATAAACATTTAAAAAGTCCTTGTGTAATATTTCCATGAATTTTTACATTTAGGATATTTACGTTTTATGTAGTTTAATGTCATCTGTTCTGTAATCTACTGACATTTTTATTGATAGATCCCCCCCCCCCCACACACACACACACTTTGAGATAGAGGTGTAATATGTATATATAGACAAAGTAATTAAAGAAATGAATCTAAATTTGGCTCCAAAATCAATTCTTCACTTAATAACTGAAGGGTTTTATAATGAACCCTTCAAATTCTGCTTTTATTAATTAATAAATATATAATTATTTAAATAGTTTAGTTTACTAATAGTTCTGTGTTCCAGTATTTATACCAAATCACTTCTTACACCATGTTTATGACTAATATAAAGATTGGCATTTATATGTGTACATGCACACACCCACCCACAAACAAATACAGGGGACTAATCTGTGAGGCAACTATCCTTAAATACAGACTTGAATATAATTGTAAAAAAAAAAAAAATTTAAATAAAGGTTGTAAGTTAAACACTTTGCTGGTCTGATGCTATTATTTAAATGGTACTGGTGGTCATCATGTTAAGATTTGAGAAAGCTTTTACTGTGTTAAGGCAAGGCACTACAATTGAGCATATTGTGTGTGTGTGTGTATATATATATATATATATATATATATATATATAAATATTTATGTGCAGATTGATCAAAACAATGCTGTAAAGTTAATTGGAATTCTGAATTGTAATATTTTTATTCTTTAGGTTTGCCATTTAATTTCTGTGTTCGTAAATCAATTTATTCCCTCTGTTTTCCAGCAGCTGCTCAAAAAGATAAAGAAAAGGAGGACAATGAAGAAGTCAAGCCAGAGAAGGAAACTCTGTCTGCTGACAAGAAACCACCTACTTCAAATGTTTCCCCCAAAGGTGGGAAGAAGTCTCCTGGCTCTAAGGGTATAAAGGCAGCTGCTGCCATCACCTCGCCTCTTCCCAAAGGCAAAACAAGTGCAGCACCATTGAGCAGCGGAAGAGAGTTAAGAAAGCAGCCAATACCCATACAAGCCAAACCAAAAAAGCCAGGACCTCCCATACCACCAATTCCAGTTTTACCACCTTCAGGCCCCCCGGGATCTCGCCACCATGCATCTGGAGCTCTCCGTGTGGCCAAGAGCACCTTTACTATCCCAAAAAAGCAGCCACAGGTGGTGCAAAAGGACTCTGCAGAGCCTGGTCCCTCTCCAAACTCTAGAACCCCACCATCATCAGTGTCATCCACCCAGCACTCAGCACCTAAACCAACCCCAACCACTGCACCTGCTGGTCCTCCACAGCCACCACCCAACAACCAGATGAGATCCAACATCCGACGATCACTGACTGATATCCTATATAAAAGGTTAGAGATGTTTCAGAAGTGTAACATTTACTTTGGTCTGCCAATTTATTTTCATGAATCAGTGTGGCTCTTGTTAATATCAAACTTTATGGTTAAAATTCAGATTATAATTTTTTGTTTGTTTTGTTTATTAAATATTACATAGTTTTACATTTGATCTTCTGGCTTGTGCAATTAATAAATTAGTTATTCAATTGCAAAGATATGACATTAAATCTCAAAAATTGTCTTTGTGCCACAGGGTTAGTGACAGTGATGATCTTTCCATGTCTGAAAGCGAAGTGGGAAGGTTGGCGGTCAGCATCGAGAAGGAGATGTTTAACCTTTATATGAACACTGATAACAAATACAAAAACAAGTACAGGTCACTAATGTTCAATCTGAAGGACCCCAAAAACAAGGTTAGTCACTTTATTTGTATGTTTATGCTTTTGCTGAAATATATATATATATAGACCTTTTATAAGTTTTGGAGAGAATTATATTATTATTTGTTTTGCAGGGCCTTTTCTATCGTGTGGTTGGTGGCGAGATTAGTCCTTTCAGACTGGTGAGACTGAGTCCAGAAGAACTTCTTTCCAAAGAGATGTCAGACTGGAGAAAATCAGAGATCTCTGAGGTAAAAACAAGCCAGAATTTATTTGTGCAAACTATATAACTGGACTGTTTGCTTAAATCATGTGTTTTTTCCTGAAGAGTCTGGATGTTGGTGGGAGATCCCACTCAGGACAGTCCAAAAGTGGATCCAGACAGGAGTGTGCTCCCCCAGACGTGGACATGGAGGAGGCTCCTCCTTCCATGTCTGATGGAGATGTATGTATGCCTGCCACTTCCCAATCTTCCCTCTTGGCTTCTGCTGCTGTAAGTGCTGGCTTTCTTGCTTTCTGCATCTGTTTAATCTTGCACACACCTTTGTGTCTGTCCTGCTGTCATTTCAGTTTCAAAAGCAACTTTGCTAAATGCACTCTTTATTTTAACATTTCATTTCTTAATTTTCCCTTTCTTTTACATGGGTGCATTTAAATATACATGACTAAATGTATGAGAATAGCATTCTAAAATTATTAAAAACATTGTTTGTTTGTTGTTTTTCGAGCAGGACTCCCAGGAGGACACACGGCCCACCTCTGTACCACAAGCCGCAGTCTCTACTGGGAAAGGCAGTTCAATGCCAGATATCTTTAGTAGTATGCTAAAAGACACTACAGCAGAGCACAGGGCTCATCTCTTTGACCTGAACTGCAAGATCTGTACAGGTGGGACTATATTAGCACAATAAAAAGCCACATACCCTACTGAAAAGTTGCTTTTACTAGTTGTACTTATATTAGGGGTGCAACGGATCGCGGTTGATCCGTGATCCGTACGGTTCGGAACGCACGTGATCCGCGGATTAACTCTTTTTTTTTAACAACCGCAGATAAAACACCGTGTTTTTCTACTGATATTGCTTAAATAATAAATAATTAATTACACAGAAGTCGTGTTTACGTTAGCGGAACATGTGACTCAGTCAACAACGATGGCTAGCGGCGGAACAGAAGAACTCGAAAAGCCTCCCGCGTCATTCAAATCTTTGATGGCCACGCATCTAAAGCGACATCACCCCGGTGTGCAGACAGGATGCAAACCGAAGCAACCACAGCAACAGCTGCTCACCGCTGCATTTAAGCAGCCCTTGTTTGCACCAGAATCAGAGCGGGCTAAAGCTATTACCAAATCTATCGGGATGTTTATCGCGGCAAGTTCCTTGCCATACTGTTCTTGTAATAAATGAGAAGCAGATTAGATTTGACTCCTCCCCTTTTTGCTGATCCGAAAACTGATCCGATCCGTGACTCAAAATCCGTGATATGATCCGAACCGTGAGGTTTGTGATCCATTGCACCACTAGTGTATATATATATGTGCTGTTATATATGCGTGTGTGTGTATGTATATATATATATATATTATATATATATATAAAGCATCACCTCCTTGTCTAACTCTTAAAATATTTATAACACCACAAGTGTTCTTGACAAACTTACTTGGTTCTGTAGCTGGGCGACCTTTTCATTGTTTTGACTAATTTTCCTCAAATCTTCCAGCTGCTCTTTCAAAGTAGACACTAGAAGAACAGACATAAAAGCTTTTAGAAATAAAATATTTAACATTCATCTTTTCTTATAATGTATTAAAAGAACATTGAAATGTACATTATGATGACTCGGCTGAAAGATGTTTATTTTAGGGCTATAGTCCTGTTTCCATTAGCTAGTTTTATTTATTTATCTACTGTTTTTCTCTTTTTGTTCTGTATTTCTTATATTTCCTATATTGTGTATTTTGTACTGTACAGTTATTTATTTTAATTGTATTCTTTCTTAGTCAAATTAAGCCTCTATTTCGTATTTATAGTCTTTTATTTTAAGCAATAGTGTAAGCATTTCACTGCATAACGTACTGTGTACGAGACAAATCAAATGTAAAATGTAGTTCACAGACTGACGTTTTTAGAATACCACCATGGTATATTGGAACGAGACACTGAATCCTCACCCTCATTCTCCAGATTTCTTCGTTTTTCAGCTTCCTGTTCAGCTTTTCTCTGATGTTCTGTTGCTCTGTGCTGGATCATGATCTTGTCTTTCTCCAGTAAAGACATGCTAGTCTCCACACTCTTCCTGAGGTTACTCTGAATCACATCAGGACAACAGAATAACAAGAAACCCAGAATTAACACACTAAAAACAGATGGGAGTTGACGAAAACAGATCTATAACTTGTATGATCCATTAAAGCCCTTTATACAAAACACACAAAAGCCTCTGTAAGTCATTACATTCATGCTTTAGAGATGAAATCATTTCACTCACCTCTTCGTCTAACTCTTTCATTATCTTGTCTAGTTTTGTATTGGATGCCCTGAGGGGGAAACGAATCAAAGAACAGATTTCAAAGGCCTGATTTTACTGAGAGCAAATTTTACTGTAGGTTTGGATATAGGGACAATGAGCTTAAATGAGGACAGGTGGATCTATATACTGCATGGATGGTTGAATAAAGAGTTTGAGGATATATTTGTGACAAACTGGATGGATGGTTTGGATAGTGCGTTTGGTGAAGGACTGCCTGACAGATGAGGTGTTTGATTGGTTTTGAATGGTTGGATGAGGAGTTTTATTAGTTTGTGGATGGACCAATAAAGTGTTTGATTGGTTTTGGATGGATGAAAAAGATGTTTGATTGGTTTGAGTAGGCTGTTTGGTGATGGACCAATGGATAGTTGAGTTTAGTTTTGCATGGATGAGGCGTTTGGTTTGAATATGGTGTTTGTTGATGGATTGATTGATTGATAGATGAGGTGCTTGATTGGTTTTGAATGGATTGATGAGGTGTTTGATTGGTTAGTGGATGGATCAATAAAGTGTTTGATTGGTTTGAGTAGGGTGTTTGGTTTTGGATGGATCGATGAGGATTCAGATTGGTTTGGTTGGATGGATTGTTTGGTTTGGATAGAGTGTTGGTTGAAAGAATGATTGATGGATAAGGTGTTTGGTTGGTTAGGGTAGGGAGTCTGGTGGTGGATTGATGAATGAATGAGGGGTTTGATTTGGTTTGGAAGGACAGATTAAAGATAGTGTTGAAAAAACAGACAGATAAACACCTGCACTTCTGCTCCATCTCGTCTCTCAGCTGCATCTCACTGTGAAGTTTTTCTTCTAGCTGATAAATTCTCTTCTGAAGATTCTCCAACTGAAGGATCAGAGAAACAGAATCAGTTTAAGAGACCGTTATAATGCCATGAACCTCTTTATTTTAAAGTCAAGTTTCTTACATGACTCTTATCTTCCTTTGTCGAGCTGCGTTTGTCACTTGTCTTTATAGCTGGCTCCCGAGGAAACCTGACAAGAGAGTCAACGGTAAATTAATTTAACACAAACATCTGAGCTTTAACCTCTGACTTCCTGCTCTGAATCTCAGTACTCACAGGTAGTAAGTAAAGCCCACGAACGGAAGCTGGTTGCCTACGAATGCTTTAGGAATAGGGAACGTCTCCTCCTCCCCTCGATCTTCCTCAATGTCGTCAAAGTTGCTTGTGTCTACATCACTGCTTAACTCTGGCACCACTGGAGCAGCCGCTGCATGTGACAACACAGTAATGCATCTCAATGAGAACAAACAGATAACGCTACAGGCAACAAAAACATGATTAAAGGCAGGAACAATTTCAGTTCAGTTTGTCTCTACTCAGTTTCTGTCTTAGATGGACAGAATGAGAAAATACAGCAAATCACTTTATATTTAATCATTTAAAAGAGAAAAAGCATGTTTGCAAATGTTTTGGAAAGCAGATTTTACCAGTGCACTAATATACAGAATGTTTCACAAATAACAGACATGAACTAAAATGTCATAGAAATACCAATTTTGACTTCACAGGGTACAGTTATTGTAAGATAACTGAAAAAGAAAATGAAACTGAGGTTTAGAGGCTCAACTCACTGTCTCTGATATTCTCCCATGTCCACTGGTCGTTCTTGAAAAAACTATGCCGCTTGATTTCGTCAACTCCATTGCGTCCTAACCGCACCTCCCTGGTGAAAGGATGAGATTAGCACCATTTATTTTGAGTAAACATGCCTTTGTTCACTTATTCACATGCATCTGAACAGTAATGAAAACATGCACTCCTGCAAACCGAGGAGTACAGGGTCAGTTTTAACTTATAAGCTCCTGAAACAATAAGGTTAACAAATCAAATCTTTATGATATTATCAAATTATCATCCAAAGTTTTCAGATGGATATCAAATAGTTCATCATAATTTGATTATAATGCGTGACCTTAAACAATCATGCTTTGCAGCTATTTGCAGAAATCTGCGGAAAGATATTAAGGTGTTATTTCCGCAAGCTATTGAAACTAAACAACTGATGCCGGACTAAGACACGTATTTAAGTTATGAAAATGATAAAACAATCCTAATGCAAGATCCACATTATTTCGTTACACCCAGAAAGCACAAACAGCATTTTCATGCATCCTAGACAATATCAAGACATTTTCACTACAAGCCAGACAAAAGTAAGTCTGGTCACTTAGATGAACTCACTAAGTCTAATTGTTGGGAAGATTTGGGGTATCGTTCACATCTGCAGCACAAATGTGAGGGTCAGAATACACACTGCGGTTTAATACTTCACATTTGGCATTTGTTGAAATCCCTAACCTCAAAGGTAGGAAGCCATGTCAATTCTATAAACTAGTCATATTATTGTATTGCAGTTTAAAATATTTTTTGCATGCAAACCTGTCTGTGAGGAAAGCACAGATGAGGCTTTTTGCATCCTTTGAGATGTCGCTGTCATCAGGGAAGGTCAGGGCATTCTTGTGATTCATGATCTTGCTGTAGGTGCCCACCAGAGAGTCGGCGTAGAACGGCGTGTCACCTGAGGAAACATTAAACAACACAGACCATTATTCTTCTGAATGCCTCCTCTATTCCTCTATAAGCCCTCTTGGAGTTTGAAATGTGAGGATAAAGCAATGCCAAGACAACATGTCTTTTTGTCTTTGCACAAACAACATGCACTTAGATTTACAAGCAACTGGTTTATAAGCAGGTCTTTTTATTTAAATAAATTGCTCAAGTTACTGGTTTTTGCTACACTGCTAAAAAAAAAATCATAATAATAATAGCATGGGCTGGTTAGGTATGTTTTGAAGCTGGGATGCTGGTTCACGCTGGTCAGAAAAGCACCAGTATAAACCAACAAAAAAGCATTACAGCAAGCACTCACCGACGAGCATCTCATACAGGAAGACCCCTACAGACCACCAGTCACACTCTCGGCCGTAGTAACCGTCTCCTCCCTGCGACTTCAGTACCTCTGGAGAAATATAGTCTGGAGTTCCTACTGCCGTGTCACATCGTACCATGCCATCCTGAGAGCGGGAGAAGAAGAGCAGAGAAGGTGACTGCAGGAACGCTTCAGGTTTGTTCCACTTGTCATTCACAGAGTTCAAGAGCGCAACTACAATAAATGTCAACAGTAAAAAGTATTTAAAGGAATAGTACACCCTAAAATTCTGCCATTAATTAGGGTAATGCTGCGTTCACACCGGACACGGTGCGTCATGATAGGGGCTTCTGCCAGGTGCTCCAGTCTCATGCATTGGTGGAGGGGAAAACTGCTAATTTTTCAAAATATTGTTATTGTGCCTCGAAATGCATTTTTACGAGTATTTCAGGTGAGAATGTAGTTGTTTAAAACACAAATCTGTTGTTTATTAAAAAGGAGAGTGCCTATTTCAGAGTTAGCTTCGCCGGTTTCGGAGCCGTGAGCTCCACGTGAACACCGGGTGCTCAGTGCTCATGTATCCGCCGAGGGCAGCCTCACCGCGGCTAGTAATTCTGACACCTGCCCCTGCCTCCTGATGTTTCTGCAGTGGTTAAACAGGAGGTAAAATTCGTTTTGGGTATATAAATCACTGATGTCACATGAATTATTTAATTCATTTAATTGCTATGTTTCTAAGCCTTGATCGTGTTAGGGTTTATGGGAGCTCTCAGAATTCATCCAAAATATCTTAATTTGTCTCACGTGTTTGGAAGGACATGAGGGTGCGTAAGTAACTTTTGGGCAAACTATCCCTTTAAGAGCATGTGTGCAAAAAAGTATCTTGATTGAATTAGGCCCAAACTGTGGTGCTGTTCCAGTTCTACGAGCTCGCACTAGAATAGTGGGCATTTATGCCAAGCAATTGCTTATGATCTGCTTTTCATGAATAATGACAATAAATGTTCATGGTGTTCACTGTAATATAATAGCATAGACTTTTCAAAAGTGCATTTCAAAATTATCATCACTAAAACTCTTTTATTAAGCATATTTTATTATAGGTTTTTTGTAAACATAACCCTTTAGACCTCCGCCATCGATTGCGTTGTGTAGCTGTACATATATAGGGCTTGCAAACTTTTACAGGGCTTCTTGAGATCAACTGGTCTTTAAAATGTGTATTTTTGCACACCGCTTGTACCTTGTTCATTTTCATGCAGGTCCCAAAGTCTGCCAGCTTCAAGTGGCCTGTCTTGTCTAGCAACATGTTGTCAGGCTTCACATCCCTGAGATAAATGTTAAGCGTAAACACACAGGTTATTTTCAACATTTCAAGAAAGTAGGCTCACGAGCAGAAACAATGAAAGGGTTGTTTAATGTATGAATGAGACCTGTGAATGAAGCCCATGGAGTGGATGCAGTCCAGTGCCAGCACAACCTCAGCAGTGTAGAAACGAGCCCACTTCTCAGGCACATCGTAGTTGCTCATTAGGTTAACCAGGTCTCCGCCTGGCATATACTCCATCACCATATAGAGGTAGCGGTCGTCCTGGAATGCATAAAACAGCTGGAAAGCAAAAAGAAAAATGTAATTGAATAGAATCACAGTCTGAAGCTAAAAATGTCTGTGAGCATCATACACAGTGATATTCATACCTGTACTACCCAGTTACTGTTGGCAAAGGCCATAATATCCCTCTCTTCCCAGAAGAAAGCAGAGTCCGACCTCTTGATCATCTCAAACTTGCTGAGCAGCTTCATGGCGTACACTTTCCTCGTGTCTTTGTGCCTCACCTACCAAACACAGAGAAAGGGAACATGAACAGGGCTTGTTATTTACTTTGCCTTCACTGGACTATGACATTCAAATAAAGCAAACAGCACAGAATATAACACCACTGCTGCATTCACACCATGACCGGCTGAATAAGGTATACAAAAGTTTATACTTTAGTTTAGAGACTTACTATTAACTAGGGCTGAAAAACGTTTTAGAGAGCTTTTCTCTTGAGGCCAGAAGAGTGTGCGACGGGCTAAATATTAATAAAATAACACGACTATCTTTAAAACTGCGTAAACAATTAAAAATAAAACAGCGTCATGTACGCATAGTAAACAAAGGACAGAAAACAATCACAAAGAGTACTTCTTCAATGTAAAAAAAGATTAAATGCTGTGAGTTTGGGGGGAAAAACATTATTTTAAATCTGATGAATGTTCAATGCATTTTTACTATTAAGTAAAAGATAGATTCAAGATCCCTTAACCCGACCCTTTTCCCAAACTTTACTACTTCACTGACTATTAATAAGCAGCAAATTAGGAGTTTTTTGAAGTAAAAGTTGTAACTATTAGTTAGGTAATAGTAAGAATTTGTCCCAACACTCGGTGGTATATATTTTAAAAATGGAAGTAATGACAGAATAAATATCAACAATACACTTACCAGCTGTACTTCTCCAAATGCCCCTCGTCCTATGACCTTTACCACTTCATAGTCATCAGCTTTCATCCGAAGTTGCCGGATTTTGCTGATTGTGTCCTTATCTAAAAACAAACATGATAAAACACATGCACAATATTACCCAGAATGTGCTTGGGTTAATGATATGCAATTTAGAGAGACTCCCTCCTGAACATAGCCTTAGACAACCTCGCTGCGGGAGGCACCCGTTTACACGAACATGTACCGCTGAGGGGCTTTATCTAACACAGCTCTGGAACATTCAGTCTCCGCTGATCAAGAGAGATTCTTTTCTGACTTGAACTTGAGTCATGCTTGTCACAAGTATGAGCGGACGGGCCTCCAAGTTTAACAGATTTAAAAATACAGCAACAATACGATCTGGATCATATTCTCACTGGGTAAAGAGAAGCCAGCAATCTCAGTTATGAGAAGGGACAGAAGCAATCCCACAGTATTCGCAGAAACATTAGGGAAGGATTTATGGTTATTTGCTATGCTGAACAGTTCAGGGAAAGAAAACAGTTGTATTTCATGTCATGGAGACTGGTGCCAAGTTGATATCGCAGTTTGCAGCTAAATAATTTGCCATTTAAGTACTTGCTCTCAAAGGCAATTAGAGGAAGATTAATTTCCATAAGTACAAAAACACTGCTTCTCAGATGGACCATGCATCTTTTTTTAATGATTAGTTAAAGTTTGGTTTTATTGCAGCAAACAGGGCGACTGTAAGCTTGCACTTGTGCGTGACTGCATGCATGCAACTAAATGCATTCGCAAAATTCATGTAAACAGTTGCTTATGGCCTGTAAACAGAGGGGACAAAACATCTTATGTGTCAAAAAAGATATATGCATGTGCATGAAGCTTTGACCTGCTGAAAACATATTTGCTCTGTCTGTTTACATTCACATCACTCTGATCTAGAGCCCGACCGATTTATCGGCAGGCCGATATAAGGCATTTTCCGATATATCGTATCGGCGTTTATATTGGCCGAATGAAATATATATTTTTCATTAACAAAATAAAAATGGACGAAACTCCCTTCAAGCATGTCTCGAGTGTTGCATTGATTTGTTTCGATTTGGTTGTTGTTTTTGTGTTTTGGTTCAAAGGACTTTATGTTTCATATCTTTTAGTTTTAAACTTTTTATTTATCAGAACTTTAATATATTTTGATGTTCCTCTGTTATTAAAATGAATTATCATAGTATGTTAGATAAAATATTATATTATATAAAATATTATATAAAAATTTAAATATTGGACGATATATCGGCATATTGGATTTAAAAAACCAACAAATATTCGTATCAGTATCGGCCTTCAAAATCTTTTATCGGTCGGGCTCTACTCTGATCTGAGATCTGTTTAGACATTAATCTACACCCAAACCAGAACTAAATGATTGGTAATTGTTTTCACTATGGAGGCTACGGCTGATCATTACAATATGAAGATAACAGTCAGAACTGGGCCTAAATACACACTACACGACTAGTGGTGCAGTCTTCTAAAGCCCTAAAATATCTTTTTGTGAGGAACAGAGTGAAATTTAAGGTTTTAATTGCTAAAAAGCTGAACTTTGCATTTAATGCATTTTAAAAACAACAGTTATGAGTTTTGGGTCTGTTCCTTACACAAAGCAATTGCTTGGCCTTAAGATCTCTTTATTTGACTTAAACTGATTAGGTTTAAGAATGTCTAAAAGTTATTAGACATTTAAAATTTGTAGTGATGAGTAATGCAAATAAAATTGTATAAAAACATGCAAAACATGCAATAATGACAAAATTATACACACAATTATCATCTAATAGGTTTCTTCTAATTGCAAAACTGGCAATGCTGTGCAAGTTAAACCTTGGCGTAATAAAATCTGTGCTGTGTGAAAATCATTCAATGACATGCCTCCATTGAGAGAATATGACGTGCGTCTCCATCATGCAGTGCCAAAGCCCTTTTGTTAAGTGAATACTTGAAGAGACCAAACAGTGTCTGACTGAAAGTACTGACCCAAAACCAACCCCTATTCACAGCAAAGCGGCTTGAAACTCTTCAGAATGGCAATTCTGAACGAGCTCCAGACAAAATACTTACATCTATTCAAGAAGTTATCGATGCTTTTGTTTTTCCTCAGGGCTGGAAAATCAAGGTCATAAACCAGAGCATCCAGACTGTCCTGGAAATAAGAAAAACACAAAACACATATGAAATGTGAATTCTAAGAAGCGATTGTGCTACATGTCATCATTAAGCATCACTTTTACATACTAGGAAACAAATATTCTTGCACTATCTTGTGCTGAAATACTGTAAACTATTAGTCAGTAATGCCTCATGGACACTGGCAAAGCAAAAACAGATCTGTGATCAATTGCCAATGCAAATGTGTTAAAAAGTAAGAACTGAAATGTACACGTGAACAGAAGGACGCCTGTTAGGTGTTAGGAGAAGCAAACCGACTTCTCTTTCCCATCTTATTGTTTTAAAAATGCGTAAGCTGACAATGAGTATGTCACTTACTGTGTAAAACACAAACCAGTCGTTACTGACTTTACTAACATTGTAAGTGAACCTGATGGAATACAGAGGCATGTAGTAAGGTTACTCTGAAGGCTGAGGGTCTGACTGAACACACGGCACACTTGACTCAGAGATCCAGGATTACGGTAGATTAAGACTAAGCCTGTTGATGTCACTACACCAGTGCCAACCTGGTTAGATCGGTCCGCAGAGAAGACTTTTTATGGTCAACAAGGCTGCATTTATTTGATCAAAAAGTAAAAGTTTTAATGCATTTTCAAATGTGTTGTAATTTTTCATTTTCAGTATACTTTTTTTTATGAATAATAATAATTGTATTTGCCAAACCACATGTGTCCACCCAGACAGTTTCCCCTGCCACAATTATTATTATTATTATTCGTTCTGCGCATCTCGGTGTTAATGAATGGCGCAGACATGCAGCTTTGTTTACTACTAAACATATAGTTTACTACTATATACTTTAAATAGACTGTGGTTTCTCAAAGCCGGAAACCTAGGGAAAACACTGACCCAGACATGTTTGAAAAATTGCAAATGATCCTCCTAACCCTACTTTTACTCATTCATTCAGTTTCTCAGATTGTAGGGCTCAATGCAGGTATTTTCTGACATTTGCAAGTAAAACAAAAAATAAAAAAGCAAGATGAATGCCAGATTTGCAAAGCAATTTGACCAGAATTGTGTGATTATATATTAATATGGCTATTAAAGCAAAACAAAGGAAGATATTTTGAAGAAAGTTTGTAACCAGGCTGTTTTGGGTCACTTCCATAGTTTTTTTTATTTCTACTCTAGTAGTCAACGGTCAAAACAGCTTAGGTACGAACTTTCTTCAAAATATCTTCCTTTGTTTTTGGCAGAACAAAGAAACTCATACAGGTTTGGTACTACTCAAGGGCGAGTAGTTTTTGGGTCAACTATTCCTTTAATATTAATCACACACCTACAACAAGTACAACACTCACTGCTCTTCACTGAATAGCTTTTTCAACTATAATTAAGATTCATGCGATGCTATTTAAAATTTGATTACTTTATTCAAATCCAGTACCTAAAAACTAATGTTATACCTACCTAAAAAGCTGAAAAGCACTGTTTATTTTACTTCTATCTATAATCTATTGTATTTATTTGTGCTTTTGCTTGTAGTTAGACAGATTATTCTTATAGTTTTTCCCTATAGACATAGCACATGCCGAACCATACTGAAACCGTGAAGTAAGCTAAACCGTTCTTATATGAGATTTCGCAATATTGAAACATCGAGACGCAAAGTGCAATGGATTCAACCGTTTGTTTTTCATTATTACATTTTTTTCTTTTTATAAATCATACTACACATATAAAATATATATATATATATATATGTGTGCAAATCAACCGTTTTCCCAACTTTCCAAACCCTGCGCGAACTCTGAGATAATAACAAACCTCCCCATTCAGTAATGTATGTTTGCATAACATCCTGCCACAGAGAATTCTGGACGGCCACAGTCGCATTCCGCAGCAGGACCGTACACGTCAGAGAGCTATTTTAAGAATGTAGCCAAACAAGCTCCCAACAAAGTGGAGGAAAAAACAGCCAAGACCACAGTCAGAAAGTGAACAGGGCCTTATTTCTAATTAACACCCTTCAGCAGCGATTGAGACGCTACTTAAAGTCTGAAAAAGACAAAAGGAACAGTCAACAGCAGGCCTTTAAAGAGCACCTCAGAGGAAAAGCACCAAGACCAAAATCCAAGGTCATTATACAGAGAGAAAAAACAAACAGACCTAGTTTCCACTCTTTTTTTTTTTTAAATGTCTTTAGTAACCTCAGCAATCACAGATTTGACTAGTGTTGTCAAAATGACCAAAATACTGAAACTGTAGCACAGCTGACTCTTTACCCAATCGAAAGTGGCTGGTGTCAAAGCAACCCATGTGTATGTGTAATCAAGATCTTGGAAAGTGCTGATTACAGCATCATATTTATTTATATTTACACCCATCGCATCCGTTGCTTACAAAACAGCGTTCAGCACATGAAGGCCACAACCACTCCGAGGAGTTTAAGTGAGTCAGTGAGCTGTTCCGTTTTGTTCAGCATGACCTCACTGATTGAGTTACACTTCATGCGTCCCGCTTTATAACCAATTAAAGTGTAGATAGACTGCGAATAAGAGATTCATTATGTAGTGTAGAGTAAGCTGCATTTATCATAACAAGAGTTTTCACAAAAGCTTAGAACTCAAGGAGCTCACAGCAAACACAGAATTGTTGATATTTTTGACTGTTTTTGAACGGCCCAGCCAGAGCCCTGACTAAAACCCAATTGAGCATATCTGGAGAGACCTGAAAATGGCTGTCCACCAACGTTTACCATCCAACCTGACAGAACTGGAGAGGATCTGCAAGGAG
>JAUCMT010000047.1:2886900-2899069 GCA_032357475.1 Enteromius thamalakanensis
CAAAAAATAATTCGGCCCGCACAAGCGGACATTTTCTCTGATCCGGCCCTCAGGCTAAAATGAGTTTGACACCCCTGGTTTAGGCTGAGTGATCTTGACTGATGCACCACATTTCACAAATCTGATTAGTCAATGAATAGGGCAAGCTCTCAAATGATATGTTATATGTAAGGAGTTAATAAATTAACAAAACTTTGTAGGTCTATTGCATATAAATGTTTCTCAAGAAAACATTGAAAAGTCCATTTCATACAGTGCTTGTCCCGACAGCCTAAGCACAACTTTCTGAAATGGCTCTGAACCGTGGTTGAACGGCAACATTGTGACAACGTAGTAACAATCGTAATTACACAACATAGATCTAATAACCTTTTAACCATGTTGTCACAATGTTGCTAAAAGGTTGTCTACGTTGAGGCTATGTTCTATGTTAGTTGGGTCTGTACCCAGATAGCACACTTACATCTGCAAGGTTAAGATCTCTTGATCTGGAAAGCATCTGGCAGACGTCTTTCAGATGTCAGTTTTACATACATTCTAAATCATAAACATCTTAAAGACATTTAATAGACATCTATTTGACAACTAAAAGAAGACGTCAAATAGCCGTATTACAGATGAGCAAACAACCTAATAATACATCTTGCAGATGTAAATGCAGACGTCAAATAGACATCTCCAAGATGTACGTGTGCTATCAGGGTAGAGTTCATTCTAGCTAAAGACTGTGACTTTACTGAGGTGAATGTCATGTGAGATGATGTTAACATTTTGTTGACACACTGATTTAATAATGTAATAATGTTTATAATGTGATTAATTTATAGCTCAACATTGATTGGCTCTGAATAAAGCACATAGTGGTTATGGCAAAGCAGCATATTAAATTGGATTAAATGCTTTTTAATATTTATTTTCCAAGCATTTTCCATTGCAAGGAAACACAGCGAAGTCAACATTATAGGCCAATTAATATTCGTGAATAAGGGCTTTGTCGAGCAATGTCTTGGAGGATTTATTAATAATATTACTTTTTTATATCAGCAAGATTATTTGTATAAGACAAATTACGTTTGCAGGATGTCTGTTAAAGATCTCTTGATCTGAAAAGCATTTGCTGTCTACAAATTTCTAGATGTCTTTCAGATGTCATCTATTAGATGTCTTTAAGATGTTTATGATTTAGAATGTATGTAAAACTGACATCTGAAAGACGTCTGCCAGATATTTGTAGAAAGCAGATGCTTTCCAGATCAAGAGATCTTTAACAGACATCTTGCAGAAGTACTTGTGCTTCCTGGGATGTGTGCTATCAGGGATATATAGGTAACTCCATAGATTAACCTTTCATTATTTTTTTTTAGAAACAAGAACTTCATTAGATCAGTTTTAAATAATAACACAAATTATATTAACCTGTCACTAAAAATAATGTTTGTTTGTATATTTAAGCACATTATGTAACTAATCTAACTAAAAGGCTCCAAATATGCTTATTTTTTACTGTCCTTGCATCCACAATCATCAATTCAGTTCCAATTATCATTAAATAATTAAGAATAATTTTTATTTTTTATGTGTATTTACTTTAACAATTTATATAAACAGCTGCATAAAACATCTGTTTTCTGCATTTTTTACAATTTCAGTTGCTAATAAAAAATACATTTTATGTTTGTGTCTACATTCTGGTCAATCTTGTTGTACTGCTAGAAAAACCTTGCACCAAGTGATGTCACTTCCTTTGGCTAAAAACTCTGACAGGTCTGTCATTATTCCTCTCTCATTAATTTGAACAAAATGTGTAAGATACACCAATGGTAGATTAATTATTTGTCAAATATATTATTTGATATTTCAGTTTATCCCCCTTTCACTTTTTTAAAAACAATAATACAATTAAAAATAAATAAAAATCTGTTTTCAGCCTTCTCATGTCATATCTGTTTTGAGGTTAGCACTTTGAGCTGAAGCAAAAATGTGGAAAATGTCAACTCTTATTGTCAACCCTGTTAGTGAATTAAAAAGTCAACGCTAACAGAGTTGACAATGAGCAAGTGAGCCAATTTGCCCTGTTCTGATTTGGGTGGTCAACTCTGTTTTTGTTATCAACTCTGTTACCATCGATGTCAACTTTTTTTAAAGTTTTGCTTTAAATTAATCATTTTGATCAATTTGTTTACCAATTGATAAGTTATTTAACTAGTTGTTTTCACTACATGCAATTTATTTGAATTTAAGTCATTAAAACTATGTTTTGAAAACAATTTATGCAGTCTTGGCAACTTATTAGTTATATTTATTGATATTTTTACTTCAAAACATAAAGTCTGCATCTTATTAAGTTTAAAGTTGAATTAAAGGATGAAGAAGACAGGCTTTAAACTGTGTCACATTTGTTAAATGTATATATTTGACCTTATTTGTCTGTAACAGAGTTGACAGATTTATCTGCTAGTACAATGATTTTCTTTACAAATTTGGAATCCAAGTTTAAGATTGACAAATATACAAAATATTAAATTTGAAGTTTGTTCTATGGAAAATAAAAATAAAATTCATTTTTTGCCTTCTTCATCTACTTGAAATGTACCCACAATACACAATTGCGTACTAGAAAATCTTACAGTATCATTTTCTTCCCAACCTTATTAATATTTATAACCCAAACCTCGTCATCGTAATTTCGCATTAAGGTAGCGTTAGTCGCTCGCCGAGCTCATCGATCCAGGCATCATGCAGTTGCAGCGTCATTGTGGGCTGCTGTTTGAATGAAGTTAGTAGACACTCAAACCTTCCGCACCCCAACTTAAACCCGGCCTTTGGAGTTGAGCTGAGTAAAGGACAAGTGAACAGAAAGATGCCCGTGTTTACAGGTCTGTTTACAGTATGATTTTACATAAATCATAGTTAGGCTATGAGCGATAAGAGATGCTTGAGATGATGCAGCGCCGTTAGCATCAGACATTAGCTTCAGGCCTCAAGTGATAGTTTCTGTTTTTAAACAGGAGAACGCTATAAAAGCAGCAGAAGTCACATAACAATCTTTCTGGAGATTTAGGAGTTTGGAGACTAGTTTATTTTATATGGATGTTAATGGTGTGAAATATAATGCCCAGACTTGATGCGGCATGTGTTATCATGCCGGCTAGGCGGCTCTCACTTTATTAAAATGCATTAAAGACTTGTAGCACTTTTCAATCAACAGGCATTATTAATGAACATACAGCATATACATATATATTCATGCATCATAATGTTTCTAGCGTACTACATGAAATATTAACTAGTTAATTTGAATGTTTTTCTGTGTTAATAGGGCTTCAAATATCAACTTAAGGGAATAGTGCATCCAATAATGTGACCCTTTTTGTCATTACTCCCCCTAATTTTATTCTTAGCACATGAAAGTAGATGTTAAAGTTGCTTATTTGTAAAGAATGGGGAAGATATCAGCTTGTGCACTGTTCAAAGTCTTCTGTAGCTGTGTGTTAGTTTCATATGAAGAGCAGCATGTGTTTTTCTTTTCTTTCTGGATGGCGAGTTTTTGTTGACACTTAAGTGCATGATGTATAAATGATGTTTTTCAGGCTGTTATGCTATGAATATTTGTTTCTCAGGAATAAATAAAAAATCGTATTGTTTAGAAAGACGTGAATATTACTGAATTTTCATTTTTGGTTGAGCTGTCAATTTTTAAGCAGGTGTTTTCAAGCAGTTCCTGGAGATTGATTATTGATTACAGCTATTTTTGTATGAGAAGCACCCTCTCAGCAGTGTTTAAAGCCACCTCAAGTTAAAAATGAATAACTGTGTTGATAATAGTTTAAATTACTGTTTGTGTAAATGGTCCACTGGACACACCCAGCTCAGGTTATGCAGAACTGAACTGATGAATTCTGTGGTTTAATAAAACCGTACAGATTTCTCTCTGAATGTGCAGATGTGTGTTACTGAATGATTTTGCTGTGTCACTGATGTGTCGTCTTGTTCTTGGAATATGATAGTGAATGTGAAATGGGGGAAGGAGAAGTTTGATGCGGTGGAACTGAATACAGAGGAGCCACCCATGGTGTTCAAAGCCCAGCTTTTCGCTCTAACGGGAGTTCAGCCAGAGAGACAGAAAGTCATGGTGAAAGGAGGAACGCTGAAGGTACTGGATGTGAAGCATTAGAATTTGCTGTCCTCTGTTATTGCAGGTGTCTGACGTATTTTACATTTGTTCACCAGGACGACGAGTGGGGCAACATCAAGTTGAAAAATGTAAGTATGTGGCTAAATAAATTTATTTATGGAGGAATCAGAAATGTCAGTTTTGTCATGTAATCAGAATTCAGCAGTTAGTGGTTATACTGGTTTTTTAGCACTTAATACATGTAGCTTGTCTTATTATGCACATTGACTATACTCACACCCAACCTTGTTAAATATAAAAGCATTGTTGCTTTCTGTGCAATGCACCATACCGTAATAACCCCAATATATAACTGTAGCAGATCTATACAGGTGGAGCTGGGGAAGTGGAGGGTTTGGTGGCTGAGCTCATTGGCTGCTGATACAAAAAGAACCAATGAGCAGTGCAATGTGAAAATTAGGTCATTATACAGAGTGAGATTGATTGGACTGCGCTATCTGGAGGTTCATTCTGCTCGTTTCCATGCATGAGTATTAATTAACAGTGCACATGCATTTGATTCATGTAGGGGATGACTCTTCTGATGATGGGCTCTGCTGACGCCCTGCCTGAGGAGCCTGTAGTGCGACCCATGTTTGTGGAGGACATGACGGAGGAGCAGCTTGCATCCGCTGTGAGTTTTCAGCCGACACAGTTTGGATCGGAATGATCTGCAGCTTCTATATTTGATCAGAAATCACAGAAGCGAGTTTGAACAGCTGTGAACTTGTTTCTGTAATCCGTCATGTTCAGATGGAGTTGCCATGTGGATTGACAAATCTGGGCAACACATGCTACATGAACGCGACAGTGCAGTGTCTACGCTCGGTGCCTGAGCTCAAAGACTCTCTCAGGAGGTACAGTGTAGTCATGCCTTTCCTATCAAGTTCAGAGATTTTATTCTGTGTAATGCATCAATGCTTTGTCCTCCATCTGTAGGTACTCTGGTGCCTTGCGGTCTTCTGGAGCAAATGCACCTTCCCAGTACATCACAGCAGGTGAAGAACTCGCATTAGTTTTTTAGTTTTAAAAAAAACGTTTGTTTTATCGAAGTTTGAGGATCAGTTTGTCCTGAATAAATAAGGGTTAATCTGGGTAGTCAAACTAAATCCTAAAGTATTAGTGGGCAGCATGCAGCACTTGTTTGATCCTGTGAATTTCTCACTTAGCTCTGCGTGATTTGTACGAGTCCATGGATAAGACCTCCTCAAGCATTCCACCCATCATCCTGCTGCAGTTCCTGCACATGGCCTTCCCACAGTTTGCCGAAAAAGGAGACCAGGGTCAATACCTCCAGCAGGTCAGGAGATAATACTTCTAATCATGTATTTTCCTCTGGAACACTTTTTATCAGAATATTCTGTGTCAAAATGGAAAGTTATAGTTTTTTAGTTTTTTTTTCCCATTTACCCAGGATGCCAATGAGTGCTGGGTTCAGATTATGCGGGTCCTTCAGCAGAAATTAGAACCTCAAGAATCAGAAACCCCACTGGAGGTGAGCTTCATTTATTATATGTGACCTGTGTGCTGGCAAAATGAGTCAAAAATTTATTTTATTTTGATTAGGGCACGACCGATAAAGGATTTTGAAGGCAGATACCGATACAAATATTCCGATATATCGGCTATATATACTTTTTTTTATTTTACATTTCAGAAACGCGCAACAAAACATGAACAGATTTCCCTAAGATTAGTTATTTATGAGTTTTAACTAACATAATAGAACAGAGCAACATCAAAACATATTAAAGTTCTGATAAATAAAATGTATAAAAGAACAAACTTAAGGTATGAAACATAAAGTCCTTTAAACAAAAACAACAACATCCAAATCAAAGTTACCAGTAAAGGTGTTTAGTCTGTTTTTATTTTATTTTTGTAATATTAATTTATGGGCCATTATAAATGCAGATACCGATAGTTTGGAAAATGCCTAATATCGGCCGATAATATCGGCATGCCGTTATATCGGTCAGGCCCTAATTTTAACATTTTACTTTAAAATTATCCAAATGATATACAAGTATGATGTAAAATCAAGTTTTCGATTCCAAAGCATGATCACCAAACAAAATTCTATATTTCCCTCTAATTCTTAATAATAAATTAACTATTATTATTCACAATATAGCTATTTTGATTTGATCTATTTTAAGTAAGAACAAAGGTGCAAATAAAAGTTTTTTAATCAAGAGCAGTCAATTTTTTAAAGTATTATTAACATCGAGACAGATCTATATTAAGAACTCCTATAATGCATGGATCACAATATCCATGTAATGCATTGCACATCCCAACCAAGAACAAAATGTTATGTAAATGTAAAACATAACGGTGAGATTCCCACAAACATTTTTCACAATAATGTAAATATTGCGTGCTCTCGGAAAGACGTGTTTTCTGCACATGCTTTGCGAATGTCAGTCAGTGTTATTGCTTTGTTTTCATCGGCATGGGTTTCGAAATCATATTTGACTGGTTTGACTGCATTTGCAATGATAGGCCTACAACTTGTGGTGAGACGCGTCGTCCAATGATTTGAGAAAAAGGTACTCCTCTCAGAAAACATACAAAGAAAGATCATTTTAGATATTTAATTACTATTTGGAAAATTGGAAGCACTTCAAGAGCGCTTATTTTTGTGAAAACCTAAAATGACATTTCTCACTGCTTTTGTGTGTAGCTGAAGTTTAGACTGGAGATTCTGACTCATTCTGCTCGCACAGGTCACATTGTGTAGTGGATATTGTACATAACACTTTTTTATTACAGAAACATTAATTTTCTAGAAAATGAAAAAAAAAAATTCTCTTATTTACACATTTTTGATCGATTAACAGACTGACGGTGACAGTGGAGCCGCTGCTGCCTCAAAAAAGAAGAACTTCATCGATCAGTATTTTGGTGTTGAATTTGAAACGACGTATCCTTTCTTGTGAAAATCTACACCAGCATGTGCTCTCTTTAGATAGTGCTACTGTGTGCTGTGGCTGTTTATGATTTAATAACATGCATGGTTTGTTTACTTCAACATTTACCTCTTAAAGTGCCCCTATTATGGATTTTTGCATGCAGTGTCACACAGTGAATTGAAAGTGAATGAAAACGTCCTGTAAAGTTATCTGAAAACGTAATACTATCTTTTAAAAGAGAGAGTTGACTCTGAATCATTGTAATAAGTCGTTTTTAATACGAATCCCAAGCCATTTAATGTTGACGTCATCATGAAACGCCAGCATACTGCCCGCCCACTCTAGCGTGGGTCTGATTGAAAATGCAGATTCATTCTTTGCCACTAGGTGTCACTTTTAAAGCTCTCAAACACTGCTTTAAATAAAATCATCCCAATCACTGCAGGAGTTTGGAAAAATGAATAGTTTAAGTGAATTCATTGGGAGTTGTTGAACAAATAAGGTAAATAAATGCATAATATAAGACAGTAAAAGTATTTTTTTCACCTTACATGCATAGCCTGTCATTTGAAAATATGAACCTTTCATAACCCATAATAGGGGCGTTTTAAAGTGATTTTTTTTTTTTGAATGCACAGGAGTAAATACATGTGTGCATTACATTATAGTTGCCAGAGGATGTGATCTTTTAAGTTCTACGATGCAGCTACCTGGTTTTGTTTTCTCTTTTGGATTGACTGCATTGATGGTTATCAAATATATTCAGAGTTTGTATGAAGAGTTTCATACAGTTGAATTCATTTCTATGCATATAAAGTTCCTTGACCTGCATGTTGTCCAGTATGAAGTGCACCGAGTCAGAGGATGAGGAGCCGACTAAAGGCACAGAGAGCCAGCTGCAGCTTAGCTGCTTCATCAATCAGGAAGTCAAATATCTCGCCACTGGACTCAGACTGGTAAGTGGAACGTCCCATACAAACAGTTATGGAAGTATCACCATTAAGCTCCTCTTAATCTTTACTTTTTCCTCGTTACATCTAGAGGCTACAGGAGGACATCACAAAGCTGTCCCCATCCTTACAAAGAAATGCCCTCTATATCAAATCGGTATGCTTTATCTTCTGGCATTTTTGGAGATATGCTCTAAGTGTTTCTTCTTCTGTACAACAACGAAATTAACTTTGGTTTCTGCTTTTAGTCCAAAATCAGCCGTCTCCCGGCATACCTCACGGTTCAGATGGTCCGGTTCTTTTACAAAGAAAAAGAGTCAGTGAATGCCAAAGTCCTTAAGGTAGGTCATCTGCTCTGGGCTGAATCCGCATATAAAGTGTCAATAAATATATATAATATATAAATAATGCCAAAATATCTGTATATCGATTTATTTATTTGTCATTTTCCTGCATTTAGGATGTCAAATTTCCTCTTATGCTGGACGTCTATGAGCTGTGCACTTCTGAGCTGCAGGAGAAGATGGTTTCTGTGAGGTCAAAGTTCAAGGAGGTTGAAGACAAGAAGCTGGAGATGCAGCAGCAGCCGAAAGCAAGTGCCCTGTGACTCCAGACTTCACGCGTTTAGAAAAGAGGCTTGGAAAATAACTTTATTTCTCGTTTAACAGGAGAATCAGAAGGTTGGAGCTTCAAAGCAAACAAAATATGAACCTTTCAGTTTTTCTGAAGGTAAGTGCTCACCGCAAAGCTCATTTCAACACCGTTCTGGTACTCTGCTGGTGGACTTAAGCTAAGAACTTGTTCCTCTTTCTGTAGATTTGGGCTCCAGCAACAGTGGTTACTACGACCTGCAAGCGGTTCTGACGCATCAGGGACGATCCAGTTCATCTGGCCACTACGTCGCCTGGGTTAAAAGGAAAGAAGGTCAAGTATTGTCTATGTCTTTTAAGCACAAAAGCAATGTTCATGGACCTCATGCATTGCACTGCACTAATCATGCATGAAACGCACACTTTATTTTTTGCCTTTGTTGCTGTAAATGCGTCTTGATTGCATGCTTGAGGGAGTATTACAGAAATCTGCATAATAGTAGTAGTGTTACTTTACTAGTTACACAGTAACGTTACTTTTAAAAGAAATGCATTGCTAGTTATTTGTTAGTTTTGCATTTTTCTTTTTTTAGGTCATTTACACCTGGTATTAAGATGCTTTTTTTTTTAGTCCTCAGTTCACAATGCTAAATACAGGTGTAAACAGGGTCTAAAATGGTTTGGTTCAAGCAGCATGTTTGTTTGGATTATAATGAAACACTTCTTTTCTATTTGACTTTGATATTTCACAAAGAAATATAAAGCATTTTGTCCGGGAAAATTGTATGCAATAATTTTTTTTCTTTTATACAGATGAATGGGTGAAATTCGACGATGACAAAGTCAGCGTTGTGACGCCTGAGGACATCTTGAAGCTATCTGGTGGTGGTGATTGGCATATAGCATACGTCCTTCTGTATGGCCCTCGACGTCTGGAGATACTGGAGTAACAATGATTCACACAGGAAACTTAAACAGTAATTGCCATTTCAGAGCACTGTCTGTATAGATGTGCAAATAAATTTTGGTGTCTTTAAAAACATGACCTTAATATTTCCTGAACTCTTCATGCATCAACACACAAGCGGCATGTTTAAGGGTGTTTAATTTTTTTTTTGATTCCCTTTTTTGGATGATTGATTGCTTGACGCGATCCTTGTTTGGATTTGGAGCAGTGGTTTTATAAATGTTTTCTATATGCAGTGAATTATTTTTTAAGCCTGTGAAAAGGTGTTCATGTTCATGTTGGTATCCTTCCACGGGGAGAAGTAGTCACTTGGTTTATAAAGATGTTCTTGGCCAAAAGTTTCAGAGTTAAATGCGTCAATAAGAGGTGGTATGATACTGGGATCTCACCAGAAAAAAATGCAATTTGTTTACAAGGATGTGTCTTGTTTGCGTGGATGAAGCACGTTGAGAGGATGTCTTTATGCTCAATTACTGCTTCTGTCTTTATCTACCATGCAACAAATGCCACTGTAAACTCTTCTGTCCTTAAATACTCAAATACAATCGGAGTAAGAGAACTTGAGCTCTGTAATAAGTTATTGACTACTGGCTTTTCATAAACCATGAAATAAACATGCCATTAACACTCTCGTGTGTATTTTACAAACAAACGTTTATTTCAAAAAATGCATTTCATTGAAGTACAGTCAAAGTTTAAAACGAAACATGCAAACGTTGCTGTTATGTTTCGCTGAGACCTTCTGTGATGTTGCTGAAACCAGCCGAGTTCAGAGCCGTGACCAGGCTCTCCATCGTAGCTTGAGGGCCTTCTCGGTCCTGCCAGGCCACCAGCAGCATCTTGGCCTGTAGTTCTACGTCCTCGCTGTCCGACTCGATCACGCGGATCTCCTTCTCGCTCATCTCCAGGTGGTCCGCCAGCGTCTTCCACTGAGACCCAAGCTTGGCTGCGATGTCATCCATCTGACTGTTGGTCACAGCCTTGCTCTGAATGCTGGGACCTGGAAAAGGACAGTCAACAAATAAGCATTGGCACATTTTTACGCTAGTTCATATCCAAAGCCACTGCTGCAAACACTGACAATGCTGTAAGGCGTCATCATCGTAGACACTACTCGCCGTCACGAGTTTATGTTTAAAAATTCAACTTTTTTTGTGTTGCTAGTATATTTTACCCAATCAAAATAAATCAAATGCAATTTAATTGAGGTCATTGGAATGCGCACACAGCTAAAAACTACTTAACTCTTGTTTTTAACCATTTTCAAATTGTTTTTACTCTTCATATCAAGAGGTGAGACCCAGAAAACATTAAGCGACATTTCACCAACTTTAAACTATGGTAATATTTTTGTTTTTGTTCTCCTGTAATCAGAATTTGTCTACTGATTACAATTTTGTTTTACCGTCATGGATGCCAGTACTTTTGCCAGTCAAAAAAAACTCATTAAGAGCTTTTATTTACGAGCTTTTCATTTCGTTTCCATAGAGCAATGCTAAAAAGCGACAGACATAACAAAACCTGAGTATTCCAAGCACTAACTGCTCACAGTTTCGCTTATGCTGCAACCATAAGACCAAGTAATAACATTTCTGACCCTAACCCTAGAATGCATAACAGTTTTAAAAATTCTAACCGTCATAAAAACTACTTTTTCAAACTCATGGGATTTATGTCAGATTACTGTAAACCTCCCTGGCAAGAAGTAAAGGAATTCATGGTACACCAATGCACCAATTTTTACTTGTTTGGCCAAAACAACAGTGTGCCCTACAGGAGAAGGGTTGGAGAAATAAGGGTGTAGAAGTCTTTTTTTTTGCCTCACTCTCTAACAGCACTTCCCTAATAATTACAATCCCTGACCGGCTACCTCTCTATGTGCTATGTGCCTTTTCTCTGCTTGCCTCAAGCAAAAAGTCAACTTCTGGTGTCTGAAAGCTTTTATAGTACATTCACGCCAGGTTAATGACGTTCTGAGATGATGCTTTGGAAACAAAACAGAAGTACAGAGTCATTTCTTAGCTGCTGCTGCCACTCTGATGCAAACCTCCTGCCATTTTAATCCAAGAAATACAGTGTGAACAGAATCCAGCAGGCAGGGAAACGGTCATAAAAATATAGCTTTAGATTAAAAAAAAAAAAAAAAAAAAAAAAAAAAAAAACTTACTGTCATTGCTCTCTTTTAACAGGTTATCTCCATTCTCATCGTCATCCTCCTCGCCTGTTTTTATCTCTTCAGAAGGAATGTCTTTCTGTTTGAGGAAAAAGATAAAGTTTTTAGATTTAAGACGGTTGATTAAAATACATAATACCCACATATGTATCATGATTCATTTGACATCAACCTTGTAAAACATACCATGTGTGCCTTCGTGACAAACAACAAGCACTTATGTTACTCTTCCCTGCTCAAAACTCGCAAATAGTATGTTCTTTTAATAAGAAAACATAATTTACTAAAAGGTTGTGAGTCAGAAGCACCAGACTGTCCTTCCACTTTCTAGTCTCTGTGCACAGCCAGCATAGACTGCTCTGTCAGCTTCAGGAATCAGTCCTCCGTAAATGTGCTGAAC
>JAUCMT010000047.1:2904090-2925129 GCA_032357475.1 Enteromius thamalakanensis
ATCGCGATACCTCGATTTAAGAAAAAATTAAATCGTCTTAAAATGCAAATTCGAATTAATCGAAAAAATCTAAAAAAATCGCCCAGCCCTACAACCAGGAATATGTATTACCAGGAAGCAGGTGCCTCTTCATCGCCCATCTCTCCCTCCTCCACCTCCATCCCTTCCTCTTTGACCTCTGTGTGCTTAGGGAAAAAAATCAAACATGTCTGACATTAAATGCAGAATCAAACTAAATCTGTGTTATTTTCTGCATGCAGGACTGAGGGAATCAAAGCCAGCATGACTTTACCTGCAGTCCAAGTGTGCTATCCTGCTCATTTTTGTTGAATACAGTGATGTTATCAAGGTTGAATTGACTCTGTAAGTTCAGGCCTGTAATACAAGGGATGTCGTAAAACAACAACTAAACAAATAACCAAGAAATAAAAAAATAAAAAAACTAAGTGTACCTGATTTTTCGGACAAAGGAAAGAGACGTGCTAAAAACAGCTGTATTCGTCCACAAAACACAGTGTTCTGAGACTTGGAGAGCCTCCTCAGCAGGTCTGTAGGCAAACACAGATAAAGTTACTCCAGCACACTCAATAAAGTTTACTGGCTATTGAGACAAATTCACTATTTGTTTTAGACTTTAGCATTTATATTTGACCAAACTATGGTAGGAAACACAAGAGTAGAGTACATTTGTATTCTAAAAACTGGTTTATGCGCAATTTAAATGTCACTTTAATGCATCTATGCATCCGAACAACTTACCGTTGCACATTCTCAACAAGTAATTTTTTCCAGCAGAGTAAAAGGTGTTCTGTAAACATGAAAGAAAGAGCAAGCATGAATAAAAGAGCTGAAAGCGGCAATAAAGAGTGGACAGGTAACACTGAACAAACCATTCTGATAAAGATTTTAGATGACTACATTCTATTAACAAGACTCACATTCGCCTCAACGAGTCGTCAGCAATTCGTATCTGTTTCGGTTACGGATCCACGTAACAAAGTAACATATTTGCATTATCCCCGCCCATGTTCTACGTTGCAAACAACTAGCCCCGCCCACAAACAGTACAATTTCCACGTGGATTACATTATCATGTCAAGACGACGCGCTGTCATTCAGTTATGGTAATGTGCATTTCGTTTTCTGACACGCACTGTAGCGGTAGACCAATCATAAAGGACTGCGCCATCTGACCAATCACAGCAGTGAGGCTCATGGAGAGGCGGGGTTTAGACAGACAGTCTTCAAACTGCTTCACACGAGTCGTTTACCAATCATTTAGAAATGGGGAAAAATTGTATGTAGTGTTTTTTGACCTTAAAGACTCAAAGCAATATTAGCAACCTTTAAAATGGCATAATAGGGGCACTTTAAGGATCATGCAAGACATCACTGGTGGAAGAGGAACAGTAGGAGCAGCTGGCCTCAACTTGTCTAATTCATGTCTACTAAACTAAAAGTCTCAACTTACAGATTTCCACGTAGACACATTTTCTTCAACAAAGGAGAAGATTTTGTCACACTGGTCCAGAGGAAGGCAGTCAAGAACATCTCCAAGCAGGAGAAAGGGAGTGGTCGCAGAGCAGATGCCTTTAGGAAAACAATAAATCAATGCAAAATGGTCTGGAAATATATACTTTAATGTGCGTATAGAAAGGCTGCAGTACCTTCTGTCACACCGTCTATACTGATGTAGATCAGAGAAAGGAAATCTTCAACGCTTACTTTCTGCTTCACCTGCAAAAATAAAATAAAAGCATCACCGTACACAATGATAACTCGTATGCAAAATGAATACAAGCATTAGGGGGTGTGGACTCACAATCTGCTCTTCGAGAACTCCACGCAGAGATTGATCGAGAGTGGCTTTCTTCTCAGTTTCACTGTGATGGACACAAGGGATCATGGTTTAAGCACACAAACAAACAATTGACTATAAAAGCAAGATATCTTGATAAAGAGCAGTTATTACTTTCCAGGCAGATGGCCGAAAGCGCTGGTCAGGGGTTTACAGTTCCTGATATCTACAGCACTTTTAGTGGCCGCCTGGGAGAAAACAAAAGTTGAATAAATCGATTAAAATGGTTATATTTATGACAAAAATACTAAATGTGGTATGATATCAAAGGGTTTCCAGACATATAAATACCAAAGTACTGTGTTTCTTAGATTGGGTGGGTTTCAATTTACTGGCTTTGGCGGGTGGACAAAATGTGGGTGAGTTTGGGGTCTTTTTGGCGGTTTTCAAACATATAAATTATATAGACTTATTAGTTAACATACAAGCCCAAGTGTGCATCCCGCATCCAATCAGTCATCATAACAAGCACACTGCAAAGACTTCTGGTTCTGATGCTGACGTCGCAGCCGCATCCAGACTTGATGATTCAGGAGTGACGGGTGTTTAGCGCGCGTTAACGGGTGAAGAACTGCATAGTGATCATTGCTAAATAAGTAGGCTATAGAGCGGAGTTTTAACTTTCAATATGTGAATTACACCTGTTGAGGGAGAGATGACACAAAGACTGCAACTTTAAAATCAGAGCACATTTAAATTAAAATCTATACCAACCTGTCTTTTCTCTTTTATATGGCTCTGATTAGTATCGAAATCTGCTGGACGTGTTACTTTCGTTTTGTATAATGCCCAATATAAACTTCTTAGTTCTGTGTGAAATTATAGAGTGAAAGGTAAGCGCACTAAAATGTTATTTTTTATTTAATATGTCGGATTATGCATCAATGAATTATAGTTTTGACAGTCGTGGTGTGTGCATGATCATACTGGACTCTTTTTTGCATTTGTATTCTGACTGTAGACGTTGAAAATGATGCTGTTTTTTCGAGGGCACTGTTTTTAAGGAGTTAAAAGGGTCTCTTACGAACCTTGATTTACATTCGATCACATTATTTTGATCGTTAAAATGTGGGCAGGTTTTTGTGAGCTAGAAATCTTCCATTCAATCTGGCAACACGAATATCTAGTCTAATATGTCTGATGCATGATAAATCGTCTGTTATGATGATATCGGTCGCTACACACTTCGCTTCTTTGGAGAAGAGACTTAACGTTAGCAGGTAAGAGATGAAGACAAAACACGTCCTTCTTAAGATCGTCTGTGAATGCCAGAGCATGTACATCGGTAAATGTTTGTAACGATAATTTACCGTAAATTTATCCCTGGCTTCAATGAAGTCGAAGTGAGACGGCGGAGACATCTTTCCTCGCGCTTTGTCCGTCTGAGCCCTTCTACTTCCGGTTCTCTTATTCTTCTTGTATGGTTTTATGGCGGTTTTGGTGCATTACCGCCACCAACCGGACTGGAGTGTGGAGCGCCAACAATAATATATATATATCTTCCGGTTCTCGTTCTTCTTCGTTGGTTTAAAAGTGTTAGTAATACACATGCATATATCCACCTGCTGGACTGAAATAACTTTCATGTCATCGTAATTCATTAAACAATTTAGTGATGTATTTCACCAACAGAGGTTGTGACATAAAGGTTACACTGAAAAGGGTTTTAATTGTTTTAAGTAAAATAAATGAAATGTCAGTCACTTGTCACTTCATACTTCGCTCTTTGAATTAATTAGATGTGCTGAAAACGAAATTAGACTTAACGGGGCAGTTTCTTGAACAGAGTTTAAGACTAGTCCTAGATTAAAATAAATGTTAAGAGCTGTCTAAACTGGAAAAAGCTTGCACTGAGATATCTTAAAATACATTATTGTCATTGTTTGATCTTAAAATGCTCACAGATAATGCATTTTTGTAAGTCATGTTTCTAAAAATTCTTAAATGTCCTAAATTAGAAAAGGTCTAGTCCTGGCTTAATCTAATTCCTATCCAGGAAACCGGTCCTACATGTCTACTAAGTTACTTTCAAAAGTAATGCATTACAAAATTGAGTTACTCCCTACAAAAAGGAACTAATTACGTTACTTTTTATGGAAAGTAATGTGTTACGTTACTTTTTTAATATGGGCAGAGCTTGAGTGTTTCTAATATAGGAAGTTATATTTATAGCAAATGTAAAAGCACACCAAAAAGTGTCACGAATAAACCAAAGGCTGAAGAAAAAGTAAATTCACATCTGTACAGTAGAATACAGGAGAAAGTTTAATACTCTTCAGCAATAAAAAAAAACAAACAATAAAGCACAATAGTTATTTTTGCTTGCAAGTACGGTTGAACTGGACCCCACTGACACAGAGGCATAAAAAAGCAAGACTACAGTTTGCCTAAATGTACTGAAGTAAGCCAACATCCTTCTGGGAAAACGTCCTGTGGACAGATGACCAAGATAGAGATAGAAATCCCATTGAACACCCATGGAAGGATCTTAAAATTGCTGTTGGGAAAAGCCGCCCTTCCAATAGGAGAGACCTTGAGCAGTTTGCAAAGGAAAGAGTGGTCTATCATTCCGGGTGAGAGGTATAAGAAGCTTTTTGAAGCTTATAGGAAGTGACTGATTTTAGTTATTTTATTCCAAAACATGCGCAACCAAATATTAAGTTAAGGGTGCCAATAATTTTGTCCAGCCCATTTTTTTTTAAGGGTTTTGTGTGACATTATGCCAAATTAGCTTTTCCCCTCCCTTTTTTGTTTTGTTCCAATACACACAAAAGGGAATAAACACGTGTATAGCAGAACATGTGTTAATGCAAGACTTTTCTGTGAGAAATACTTGCTTTTCTGGAAACATTTCAGGGGTGCCAACACTTTTGGCCATGGCTGTTAAAGTAAAAAAAACCCTTATGAAGTGCCAACTGAGCTTATTATGAAACTTAAAAGAAAGAACAATAGTATCACTTAAATCAATGAAGCACAATGATACAATCTTTCATATTGTTCTTTAGAATGGAACTCTGTGAGTTGACCTTAATCTCAGACTTCAAACTTCTCGTTTTGCAGATGACGATACAACATAATTCACTGTGAAAAGTTAATATAATGTTTCTTTGTCATGCAACTTGTAATATCTGGTTAACACAGACTTATCCAAATTATATTTTATTGCTTTATGCATTATTTATTGAGGACGCAGTCTCAGACCTAAAGATGATCTACTTACAGTAGGGATGTAACGATATCAAAATTTAACGATAAGGTAATACCTCAGTATGAATGGCACGGTACGGTATTTATTAAATCATTTACATAAAAAACAAACTAATTAATTAATTAAGAGATTTAAAAAAAAGTGCCAGAAGTGTTTATTAAACCGTTTACATGAACACTGAACACATCAATGGCACACACATTAGCCATATATCTGTAAACTTTGAAACAGGAACTTCAATATCAATTTGCATATTCATTACGTCAGTACGTCATATTATCTTGCTTCTCTGTGTCACATAATGTTATTCAATGCACCCTAATTCTCAATATAACTGTTTTCACTGATATATTTAATGGTTTCTGTTTCTGAAAAACGGAATGAATATGAAATAGTGACTGAAATGCAGGCTATTATAAGGTCTACTAAACTAGCTCTACCTTACAAGATGTTAATCTAGATTAAAGAGAGGTGTGTAACGTTACGTGAAAACAAGAAAACAAGGGCTTGCACGGGAGTACCAGAGACTCGCTGAGGTGTGTCCAAAAAGTCTCTAGATTTGTCGCTAGTCACTTTTAGGGTAAAATGTCGCCAAAGGGGTCTGAAAAGTCACTAAACATAGAGACAAAGTTGCTAAATTGTCCACGCTGATCTGTAGACAACAGACCGCAAAGAGTGATGGGCACGCTTGGGCTGATGGGAATTGTAGTTCCCGCTACCTCCCCTTCGCTCCATTCACCTGAGCAAACTTTTCTCAGAAGACCTATTGTTTTATCGAGTCATGCGACCACGGTATCATGGAAAAAATTTGATATAGCGGTACGACGGTATTTACAATACCGTTACATCCCTAACTCACAGTGAACATTTTTTGCATGACTGCGCAGAGAAGATGATTGTTTGAAACACTTCCCACATGCATTGCATTGATACGGTTTCTCTCCTGTGTGGATTCTCTCATGTCTTCTCAGGTCTCTCGAATCAGTGAACCTCTTGTCACAGTGCGTACACTTGAAAGGTTTCTCTCCAGTGTGAATCCTCTCGTGTATTATCCGATTTTCTGACTGACTGAATCTCTTGTCACAGTACGAACACTTATAAGGTTTCTCTCCGGTGTGGATCCTCTCGTGTCTCTTCAGGTTATCTGACATATTGAATCTTTTGTCGCAGTGCGAACACTTATAAGGTTTCTCTCCGGTGTGGCTCCTCTCATGTCTTTTCAGGATACCCGACCAACTAAATCGCTTGTCGCAGTGCGAACACTTATAAGGCTTCTCTCCCGTGTGGCTCCTCTCGTGTCTTTCCAGGTTTCTTGGCCAACTGAATCTTTTGTCGCAGTGTGAACATTCATACGGTTTTTCTCCAGTGTGGATCCTCTCATGCCGTTTTAAATTGGTGGCCGAAATAAAAGTCTTCTCGCACTCAAAGCACATGTACTCTCTCACGCCAGTGTGTATTTTCTGATGCACTTTTAAATTCTGTACACATGAAAACCCTTTTCCACATATATAACACGGATGTGGCTTCTCCTTTGCATGAACTTTCAGGTGCATTTTCAGGTCTGAAGGCCGCAGACACATTTTACCGCATTGATCGCACATGCAGAGGCTCTCTCTAGTGTGGATGTTCATGTGCACCTTAAGGTGTGCCGAGTGTGCAAATCTCTTCCCGCACTCATCACAAGTGAACGGTTTCTCTCCCGTATGAATTTTCATATGCGACGCAAGGTGTCCTTTTTGCGCAAAACACTTCCCACACTGCTCACATGTGTGCGGTTTCTCCCCCGTGTGAGTCCTCTCATGTGTCTTCAGGACTTCTGACCGACTGAATCTTTTGTCGCAGTGTGAACACTTGTAAGGTTTTTCTCCAGTGTGAGTCCTCTCGTGTACTTTCAAGTGTCCTGACCAATTGAATCCCTTGTCGCAGTGTGAACACTTGTACCGTTTCTCTCCAGTATGTGCTCTCATGTGAACATTAAGACTCTGCTTGTATGCGAAACTCTTTCCGCACTGAGTGCAGGTGAATGATTTATTAGCACTTGTCTTCTTAAAAATATTCTGAGAGCAGCTCTGAGGTTTTTCTCCATGGTTTTGCTCCTCGGCTTCACTCAGTTCTTCACCCTTCACATGTTCTCCATACGACTCTGGAATAAAAAGGTAAAATGTCTTCAATTTCATTAACTTGTAAAACCCCCCCCTTCTTTCACATTTTGTTATGTTACAGCTTTATTTCAAAATAGATTCATTTCAATATTTTCCCTCAAAATTCTATAAGAAACACCCCATAATGACAATGTGAAATCTTTGTAAATTTATTAAAGGGGTCATCCGGTGCCGCGTGCACTTTTACAAGCTGTTTGGACTGAAATGTGTGTTGTGAACACAACCACCCTACAATCATAAAGATCCAATTTAATAAAAATAATAAGTTGCTTCTTCTGAAATCAAGCCATTCTCAAATGCGTGTAGGTGTGGCATCACACAGACAGAGGCCACTCCCACAATAGTTGATTGACAGCAGCGCAATAGTGATTTACCCCCAACATCTGAGAGACTGAAGACGCAGAGTAACTTTACGTTTGGTTCTAAATCAACCAAAATGCATTTATGTTCCTGTGAATCATTCATGATCCAGGCTCACCTACAGAAGCAGTGAGTATAATGTCTTTTAATTAATCTTTGCAAATCTCCTTTCCTAATAATGTGCTAATTAGCAAGTTTCACTATGAATATGGCTAAAAAAAGATCCTCGGAGAGCGCCTCGGAAAAGAGGGGCGGAGTCAGCGGAGCTCGTGAAGATTTAAAGGGGACGTACACCAAACAGTGATTTCTAAAAAGCTGTTTTTGACAGGGGAAAATTTGTGTTTTTTACACTATCTTTGAGAAATTTTAAAACAAACTATATTACAAACTTTCTATTATGACCTTAAGAATCATAAGCTTGTGGAAAATTGGCCTTTTATGACTCCTTTAAAACTAAGAAAAAGAAAATCACATACATGCAGTTAACTGTGGGATCTTATATAGACATGTGCCTTTCCAAATCATATTTAGTCAATTGAATTTGACACAGTCCAGCTGTAGAAACATCTGAAGGATGATCAGAGCCTGAGCTCAATTCTGAGAGGCTACAAAAATTATGTAGGCCTACATGTGATTTATTTAATTTTTCATTAAATCATATTGTCAGTATGGGGTATTGTTTGTATAAAGTTAATGCATTTTGGAATAAGGCTGTAACAATAAAATGTAAAAAAATAAAATAAAATAAAATGTAAAAAAAAAAAAAAGCATGCGCTGTGCATACTTTCCGTGTTCATTGTACATGTAGTTATTATTATTCAATACTTAAGTGTATAATTACACTGTAACCTTAAAATAAAGTGTGACTGCTATTTCTTATAGCTACTTCATAAACATCAGCATTATTAATGAAGAAAAAACACCAACCTGTTTGCTCTTCAGTATTTTCAGGGTGTTTTATTCTGCAGGGTTCTGGATCTCTCATGTTCTCTTTAATAAACGCAAATCTTTGTAGATTTCAGTCTCTGATGCTTTGATGCTAATCTTCACTTTTAGGCTTGGGCCAATATCCAACGATTTATTAGTGAAATCACTGACTCTGAGAGCTTCACTCAACATGAATGTCTGTGCGGAAACAACAGATTTACCAAAAAATCAACAATAAATACTATTTATTTACATTGACTATTTTACACATTTTAAGTATGCAAGCAAATGTCCTCCAAATTATATCAAAAGACCATAGCCGAACAGATACAGCCTTTCCAACTTAGTAAATCGTTATATTACTACAGTAAGAAACAGCACTGACACAAAAGCTCATTCAGTAACATAACACTCACATGTGGTAATTCAGTTTTTTCACTTTTAACATTTCTATTGATATTGTTATTAACATATAAGAAGATATCTTTCTAGAAATATAGAAAAAGAATATGTCAACTCAAAAGTAGGAATAAATCAAAAGTAAAGCATAAACAGTAATCGGATAACAACACTAGTAAATTAATAGAGCACTATTTAGTAAAATAACTTAATTTAATGATTAACATGTGAGTTTTATGTGCAAAATCTGATTAAAAACATCTTTAAAAGAGAAAGAGTGAGAATACACAAAGCAAAACGTCGTGTCTATCGGTTCATATTTATGTAAAGATTTTAAATGTTGCAGGTGGGTCATCATAATAGAGGCTCAATATTAGTAACTTTGTATCTATTATTTTTTAACCATGTAAAGTATCAATAACAAAGATAAGGGTCAGGCATTAAAATCACGGCAGCAACACAACTGTTAGCATCCCCGATGAAAATAACGCAGAAACGACCTCGCATACTGTTGCATAAAATGTTTAAAGTGTATTTTAGCCCCAAATACGCGAAATGCTCACCTCCTCTGAACAATAGTCGCCGACCGAGGGAACGCGCACTGGTGATGACGTCATCGACAGCTGACCCGCAAAGTCAAATTCTATTTAAAACGACAAAGCATCGATAAACACAATAATCAGGTGCAGCCGACTAATAAGGGCAAACAACCTTCTCATTCAATCTGTCATGCGTGGAGTAAAGGTTTAAAACAGTAAGCCCAAGCACCATTTCATATGTAAAATAACCTTTTCTTTAACTTTATCTAAATTGTTTTCATAGATAGTTAGGTGTATTTATGCCCATCTCTGTGCATCGTCACAAAAGCTTAGTATTTGCATGAAGTCTGTGGAACTGCCTCGTTCAGTATTGATTATTTGTAAAGGTAACAGCATTGACACAAAGAGCACAAGTAATTAAAAAGCTCATTAACCCTGCACTCACATATGTGATCATTCATATATTCTATGCGTTGCAGATTTTTCTCTTTTCTAGTTTTTAATATTTCTTGGGCTTTTGACTGCCCTCTTGTTATGTGCTGGTCAGGGACACACCAAGACAAAACAAAAACTTTTGGCGCCACCAGCTGGAGATAATATATAAATACAAGATTTATATCCAGTGGGTAAGAAAAGTATTCAAAACCCCTTAAATGTTTCACTCTTTGTTATATTGCAGCCATTTGCTTTTTCATCATTAACGTACATTAAACCCAATTGAGCATCTCTGGAGAGACCTAAAAATGGGTGTTCACCAACGTTTACCATCCAACCTGACAGAACTGGAGAGGATCTGCAAGGAGGAATGACAGAGGATCCCCAAATCCAGGAGTGGACAATTTGTTTCATCTTTCCCAAAAAGACTCATGGCTGTATTCAATCAAAAGGGTGTGTCTACTAAATACTGAGCAAAGGGTCTGAATACTTAGGACCATGTGATATTTCAGTTTTTCTTTTTTAATAAATCTGTAAATGTCAACAATTCTGTGTTTTTCTGTCAATATAGGGTGTTGCGTTTACATTATTAAGGAAAAAAATAACTAATGATTTTAGCAAATATGCAATATAACAAAGAGTGAAAAATGTAAGGGGTCTAAATACTTTCCATACCCATTCAATATATATATATATTGACTTGGATGTTGCTCCCTTGCCTGACCTCGGCTGAATGAGAAATGAACCAGGACAAAAAAATCCTGCATTAAAGAAGGTGGAACTCCCCAAAAATTTGCTTTGGTGAACTGCCAAAACGAACTCAAAACGAAATTCGTTTTGGCCTGATTTTGTTCACTCTTCGATTTTGTTTGAAAATATCAGGGCCTTAAAGCAATATGTCCCCATGCCACAGAAGGCAGAAACCATCGTGTTCTCGGGTAAAGGATAAAAGAAAGTGTCACTCAACTAATAAGTTATTTGAATTTTCTGGCTACTTCTGTCCCCTATACAGTGATGCTAATTAAATCTAGTAAAATATAACCACAAAAAAAGTTTGTTTTTCCATTAACACACTCATAGAGACTACCGTCATCTCACTGTATTTATGAGTTTGTAAGTACAGCTTGATTTGTGAGTAATTTATAGCAATGAAAGATTGTGTTGCATTCTCAGCATTGCCACAGGGGGGGCTATAGCAGAAATGCATGCAAACTATGTAACTCTGTTCCAAATGACATTTTATGCGTTGCACTCAAACTCGTACTCTACTATAATTAATGCGTAAAGTATGTTTCTGGCCTAAGGTACAAACCTATACATACAACCTAGCTGACCAAGTCAACACCAAAACCTCACATGTTGTATTAGTAGCTCGTCTCAGTGTGTGTACTGCAGATGTGAGTTTAGCTCTGCTGGAGTCAGTCTTCTCTCAGTTCTTTTGGCAGTGTTATTAATCGCCCGGGTCTGAGTGCGTCATTTCTACTTCAAACACGGGTTGATCTTCAGCGCTAACTCCAATATAGGCTCTTATCATCACCCGCTAACCCTCCCCCTCCAGACCTGACGCTGCTGGTTATGAGCTCAGGCAACTAGTCAGAGCAAACTTCACCATCAGATCGTTTATTATATCAAAGCTTTTTACAGTGTTACACGGAAGAGCTGAAATGGAGAGTGGGAGTGTTTTAAATGAGATATTTCTCTATTTTGACTGTACGCCCCAGGACATATTTAGAGAGGGGCTGGTTTGAGATGTCTCATTTAGAGGAAGATGACGAGAGATGGGAAAATATGAGCTGTATGGAGTGATGTAGTGTCTATGTTTGATTCACAGCCAGCATACAAGTATATTCACACATTTAGATGCAAAAATGGCAGATGCTGTTTGTACCCTGTATATTGTGAGTTGTGACTATATAAAGTCATTCATCACTAACTAAATAAGTCAAATAATAATAATGATAATAAAATATGTAGATTATTTGCAGAATCATTTAAAGACTAAATTGGAAAGACAACAAACAACAAACAGATGTCTTACCTTTATGTAGATGGCAGGACACAGTCCAGGGAAGAAAGAGAGGGAAAAAAAAGAAAAAAAAGATTTATTTTGTTAAATAAATCCTTACAAATGAAATTCCTATAAAATGTAAAAATATACTAAATTAGGAAATTACATCCAAATATCAAAATATTTAAAAAATGAAAGCCCTCATGCATGTTTCCCATAATGCTTTGCTAAGAGACAGTGATGTTCTTTCACTCACTTCTTCACTGTCTCTTGAGACAAGTCAGGCTGACAACACATTATTCTTAGCTAATTATTTTCCAGTTAAACTAGACCAACTGACCAACCAGCACAAACTACTGCAAGAACATCAAAAGATTTGTTTCCATTTCTTTATTCTCAACACAAAGTATTTGACGTCTGAGCAGGACCACCCTGCACCGCCCGCTTCCAGCCCTCACTCCACAGCACGGGGGTCACCGCTGATCCCTCCAGCGGGTCAGAGGGGCGAGTGGCGGCCCTGTCAGTGCTGGAGGGTCATCGCTGGAGCGGCGGGAATACAGACACAGAGAGAGAGAGAGAGAGAGAGAGAGAGAGGGGGAGAGAGAGATGGCCGTTACCTCCTCATCACCCATTTATCACCCTGCCAACAGAGCTGAGCCCAAATTACTCATCCACTATCACACCATCACTGACAGATAGAGAGAGAGATAGAGAGAGAGAGGGAGAGAGAGATCTTGGGTCTCTCAAAATAAATAAATACACATACATACTGTACATATGATGACAATATTTCTCAGTGGAAAATAATTAGTGGAATAATCAGATTCCAAAATTAAATCCTTCTAATTAGATTAGATTAGATTTTAAAATATCAAGACATTTTTTTGTTGATTACATGATAACTTAATATTTACAAAATGGAAGTAAATTATTCAGGATTCATTGATTCTCCCTAATTCTTCATTTTATGTAATACTAAATAATAAAACAAAAAATAAAACATTTAAAAAAAGATTATAATTGTTTGAAAAGTGTTGAAGTTCTGTGAAATTGCACATACAGACTGGACATTAGTTCAAGCGTCAAAGGTGTGTAGGCACTTCTTGTATTTGTTGGATTTCTTCTTCTATGGCAGCCCATAGAAGAACTTGTGGGAACGTTATTTGACTTACAGATAGAGGACAGTCTCAAACATTAACCATAGCAATTTTTTGGTGTCTCAAACTCTCTAGCGCCACCACTTGTCCAAAGTGGTGGTTAACTTTCGATCCATCTTTGGCTCATGGCGAGTCGAATTAACACCGAACTCCTCCTTTTAAAAGGTTAGTCTGATTTTTACCAAATTTGGCTCAGATCATCTTCAGACCATGCTGGCAAAATATTGTGGAAAGAAAGTTGATTAGTCAAAGCGTTCTTGAATAACGCACAGACAAATTAGACAAAAAACACACAAAAATGAATGTGAGGCTATATCTCCGTAACAGTATGTTGTATTAAGTCCAAACTTGGCATGTGCTATAACAAGCATGATTTGAGGCTACCTGCAGTGTTTGGTGCGGCACCAGGAGAAATGAAAAATGCTTGTTTTTGCTTGTAACTTAAAACAAAAATCACAAAACTGGCCTCTTTCGATTTGTCGAGAACATAGATACCAATTTTACCATAGTGAGTCAATTCTTTGACCATCCTTTTGACTTGTATTGAAAGCCTTTACTCCAAATTTTCATGAAATTTGACTCGGATCATCTTCAGGTTAGTCTGGCAAAAAGTTAAGAATTTTGCATTGATATACAAAACGTTTATTGTTTAACTCCACAAATTTGATGTGAAGTTGCCAAACTGCATCTGAACTGTTTCTCTGCAAAGCTTTGATATATTTACACCAAACTTTGCATGTGCTATGGTCACCTCACACTGACCACGTAACATCGTGGTAACAATTTGGTAACATCGCCATCTATTGGTCAAAAGTAACAAACCATTCGTTAAACAAAATAAAAAATACAAAGTTTTAAATATTGACACCAAACTTTACTTTAAATTTTAAAGACCTATTTTACTATTAGATTTTCATAAGATTAAGCAAACATGCAGTTCCTTCACAAATCCTAGTTTAGGAAACACTGACATCTCATGTTTAATACACTTCATAATAATTTGTAAGAAAAAAAAAAAATAAATAATAATAATAATAATAATATTTTTATTAAAAACCATATATATTATAACATTTACTACTTATTTTCATTTTTTTAAGTAAAAAGACAACAACCAATGACTCAATGTTGACCTCCGTCTTTGTATTGTCTGGTTTGGGTCACACACAAAGCAGTTGTACAGTAGGGAAGCTAAAGACAGATGCCAGAGTTGAAGGACACCGGGCCCTGGGCAAAGAGACACTTCCGCAAGAGACACACACACACACACACACACACACACACAAACAATGGATGGTCCGCCTGTGGGGCAGCAGTTGGCAGGGTGGCACAGAGCCTGCTTCCCTTAGGCACACACTCCACTGTTGCTTACACACACACACACACACAGCTTTACTCAGTCTCCACCTAAACACTGACTTCATCTGCCAAAAAAATCCTGTTCTGAACTAACCAAGGTCATATGTTTTCATCCCTGCATCTTCAGAATCATCCACCAATCACAGAAACATAAACATACTCCAAGTGAGAACGAGAACACAGATGCTTCTCTGCTCACTGAATCATACTAATGCAATTCATACCACAAGTGCACACAATCTATTCCAGTCTTTTTCAAATTAATTATGGTCATGAGCATCCATGAGATGAATTATCTTACTAATAATGCTCTCTGGCACAAACAAGAGTTCACAAGATGAGTTTGTGAATGAATCATTTGCTTTTCATTGAATCTGGTTAAATGGCTCACAATAGGGATTCATCAATTGTACTGATTCAGTTCTCAAGTTAGACTCTTTGCTTCATCTATAAGTTCATATAAGACAAAATCTTCAATTTCTGTATGAAAAATTCCTTAAAATCAGATGTTTTTGAAGAATCAGTTAATCTGGTTCACAAAACCAGTCTTGATGATTCATTTACAAATCTGAATGATGTGGTTCACAAATCCAACTGTTTTGCATATGTCTGACTATATCAATGACATCTATATATTTATCTATCTTATATACATATATATATACTGTATATATATATATATAGAGCTCAAAACTAACACTAAAATAACACATCCTAGATCTGCATGAATGCAATATTCTTATGAAATACTTTGTTCTTTACATCACAGTTGAATGTGCGGACAACAAAATCACACAAAAATTATCACTGGAAATCGATTTTTTTAACCCACGGAGGTCTGAATTTGTAGGCACATTAAAATTAGGGATGCTTCGATCACGATCGGCCGATATGTTTGCCCGTTTTGTCAGTAAAGCCGGTCCTGTAATAAGCGCTTAATGCCATCAGGTGCTTAATTTGACATTGAGCTGTATATACTTCACACAGCCGTTGTTCACTGATGAGCTGCGCAGATCCACGCTGATAATGAACATAGTTTTGCGCAGCTCGTCAGTGTCAAACGGCTGTGTGTAGTATATACGGCTCAATGTCAAATCACGCACCTGATGGCATTTAGCGCTTATTACAGGACCGGCTTTACTGACAAAACGCGCAAACATATCGGCCGGTCGTGATCAGAGCATCCCTACTAAAAATTGAAGTGGAAAAACACACTACAGGCTGATGAACTTTGACAGAATGTCTTTAAAACAAGTTAAAATGAAGCTCAGTAGTGTGTGTGGCCTTCACGTGCCTGTACGATGTCCCTACAACACCTGGGCATGCTCCTGATGAGGTGGCGGATGGTCTAAAGCATCCGCCAACTCCTTCACAGTCTGTGGTGCAACGTGGCATTGGTGGATGGAGTGAGACATAAATGTCCAAGATGTGCTCAATTGGATTCAGGTCTGGGGAATGGGCAGGCCAGTCCACTGCATCAACGCCATCGTCTTGCAGGAATTACTGACACACTCCAGCCACATGAGGTCTAGCACCGTCTTGCGTTAGGAGGAACCAAAGACCAAACGCACTGGCATATGATCTCACAAGGGGTCTGAGGATCTCATCTCTGTACCTTATGGCAGTCAGGCTACCTCTGGCGAGCCCATGGAGGGCTGTGTGGCCCTCCAAAGAAATGCCACCCCACACCATAACTGCCAAATCGGTCATGCTGGAGGATGTTGCAGGCAACAGAATGTTCTTCACAGCATCTCCAGACTCAGTGTGAACCTGCTGTCATCTGTGAAGAGCACAGGGTGCCAGTGGCAAATTTGTCAATCCTGGGCCATAAGCACAATCCCCGCCTGTGGACGGCGGTCCCTCATACCACCCTCACGGAGTCTTTCTGACCATTTGAGCAGACGCACGCACATTTGTGGCCTGCTGGAGGTCATTTTGCAGGCTTTGGCAGTGCTCCTCCTGTTCTTCCTTCCACAGAGGTGGAGGTAGCGGTCCTGCTGCTGGGTTGTTGGCCTCCTACGGCCTCCTCCACATCTTCTAATTTACTGTTCTGTTTCCTGGTTGCTCCTCCATGCTCTGACAGACACAGCAAACCTTCTTGTCACAGGTGGCATTGATGTGCCGTCCTACTACCTGAGCCACTTGTGTGGGTTGTAGACTCCGTCTCTTTCTAAGACTAGAGTGAAAGAACCACCAGCATTCAAAAATAACCAAAACATCAGCTAGAAACATAGGAACTGAGAAGTGATCTGTGGTCACCACCTGCAGAAGCACTGCTTTATTGGGGGTGTCTTGCTAATTGCCTATAACTTTCTCGTGTTGTCTATTACATTTACACAACAGCATGTGAAATTGATTGTAAATCAGTGCTGCTTCCTAAGTGGGCAGTTTGATTTCACAGAAGTGTGACTGACGTGGAGTTACATTGTGTTGTTTAAGTTTTCCCTTTATTTTTTTTTGAGCAGTATACAATCTGGTAATCTGTCTGAAAAACAATCTTATCTGGAATCAATTCAGTTCATTTCTTAATTTTAACTCTGTCACATTCCCAAGGATTTACAATTTGGGATGTTTTGATTGAATCAATTGATCTGATTTAAAAATGAATGACTCATTCGTGAATCAGATTGACTTGATTTTTTTGTACATTCATAACTTCATGTGATCTGGTTCACAAAACCAAACTAGGTGATTCAATTATGACTCAAGCATTTTTGATGAACCAGAGTAAGTGACAGTTATATTTTTTTGTGAAAACCTTAACAATAGGAGTATATTTACTAACCCTCCTAGTACAATCTAATATCTATAACACTCATCTACAACAAACTGTTCTGGTTTAAAAATCTACATTAAATAATGTTTCTTTTTTCATTCTATCCTCCAGCGTTTGTGACTGTGGGGACTTTAATACGAGACATGAGACACGAGAAGTATTTCTAAAGAGAGATTGCTGTACGCTGCATTCAGACGGCGCTGTAAAGAGAGAGCAGGAGAGTTTGAAAGAGAGAGCGAGAGTGAGACAACGAGGTAATAACAAATGTCCCATTGTGTGCGGCTGTGCTGTGATTTATGTAAGGTGTGGCTGGATGAGGGAGATAATGCCAAGCGAAATGCTTCATTTCATAAATCTATTCCAAAGGCCTCTGTTCCCCCCTCCACACACACACACACACACCTCCGTCTCACCTGCTATTGACATCCAAACAAGTGCTCTCTGTTCACTGCTAAGTAATGATGCAGTATCACAGGAACTAGGGCTCGAGTCGGGCTCTCTGGGGCCCACACACACACACACACACACACATATACATAAACAAGGAGGAGAAAGCGATAGGGGAACTTGTATAAGCAAAAAGCCACCACATAATCAACAAACACTCAATTACCCAGTGTCCTTTGCTCCCTCTGATATTAATAACACATGCTCTATGCGCATTGCTATAGGCTATTAAATGCACCGGTGCAAAGGAGAAACAGAACAAACAGGGAAAAATCACAACATGAGAGATGTGGAAATAATTCCAATCTCCATTCCAGGCTAAACGCAGGTGATCCCGGATGCTGGGCAGGTGGGAAATTAGTTTGCTCCACTGAGACTTCAGGTAATGGAGGCGAATGAGATTCCCACACACACCCCAGCCAACATGAAATAATAATGTCTGGGAAATATAACAGGCTGCATTTCCATTTGCTCTGTTTGGAAGTGATGCATCTCTTTTGAGCGGGTCCGCCGCATGAGAACCGTGTTTGGGGGGGTGGTGTGTTTTTCTGACATACAAATGAAGATCAAGGAAAAATCATACAGGACTGAATCTTGAGAACTTGAGATCAGGAACAGGGGTTCTGGTTTATTTCCCCTTTTCTCTAAATGTCATGTCTCTCTTCACACATGGTATCATCTGGTTTTCGTTCATGCCGGAAGTATTTAGGATTTAACATGATGGACAGCAACGTAGGAAATATTTATAAGTGCAGGAAAAGTGTCAGTTTAAACACCTGCTCCAATGGCCCACAAGAGCCCCTGAAGACAGAGATATTTCTCTGGTGTATATGTGGGAAAAAACATTAAAAGCATGAAAGCAAAGCTAGGAAGCAAAGGCAAAGCAAACACACACACAAAAAAAAGCAAAAACAGAAAGAAATAGCAAATAAAAACAAAGCAAAATAAAATAAAAAAGAAAAATACCAATGCACATCAAAAACGGAAAGCAAAACAAACAATAAACAAAACAACAAAGCTAAAAAACATCAAAGCTAAGCAATACCTGAGAAAAAGTGATGTGAAGCAAACCAAAACAAAACAAAGCAACACATAAGAGTGAAACAAAAGCAAATACAGCAAATCAAAGCAATACAAAAAGGCAAAGCGAAAAAGAAAAAAAAACAACACAAAACAAAACAAAACAAACAAACAAAAAAAAAACAAGTGCAAAAAAGAAAAAAAAAACAGCAAAGCAAAGTGAAAAAGGAAACAAACAAAAAAACAAAGCAAATTAAAGAAACAATGCTAAAAAACAAAACAAATGCATTTACTGTGCTTTATTATCATATTCATGTTTTGTTACATTATTATTAACGGTCATTAAGTGGCCATTTAAAGAGAGTGAGTTTTTGTTTAAAAACATGAGACAAAGTGTAGTGAAAAAAAGTCACGGTTATCGACTTTAACTTGAGCGTTAGAGGAGCACAACGGTCGCATGTGTCTGTCTAGCTCATGTTTACTTAGAAAAACAATGGAGAAGCAGTGCACAGGAATGCTAAAGCAAGCTGTTTTTGAACGGCCCCAAAGAAAATCCCTCCACCAGTTCTCCTGGTGAACTGTCCAGACGCTTGAATCTGTCTCGGTGGAGGTGAGCCAGACGCTGTGTCTACAGCAGGGCACAGGAGCGCAGTGGAGACACCTCGCTCTTACTGTCTTTGTCTCGGTGGCGACAGGGTTCGGCCTGAGCCCAGTCACCTGGGATGAGACCAGCCCTGTCCTCAATAGAGTGCTTTCTCTCTCTCTCTCTGAAAAGTACCAGCAATTTCTGAAACAAAATTGTTTGTAGACTTTTTTTCTATGTCTGCTTTTTCAGTGTAGTAGCGTCTCCATAAAGAAACTTACATTTGGCTTCAGTTGAAATCTGTTTTCTAAATGCATGTTAATGATTGAATGAAAGATGGACAATTAATCGGTGCAAAGAATTACATCTCCACCTACATTTTGCTTTTTTTATAATGTTACACTTGGATGACTTTTATAAGCACAAATGTCCACTCACACAGTTATATCAACTCATCTAGTATCCTGATTAAATCATCATATAAACTAAACATGTCATATAAATGTAAATATGAAAAGATTATCCCATAACCATGCACATGGTTGCCAGGTTGCAAAGATCAACTACAACACTGGACAGAAATTGTGAAGAAGAAGAAAAAAAAACAATAGGGGGATTTAAACTTTTGAGATCTGGCAACCCCAAGCATTGAGTTACGGTGCAGTCTTGAGCTGCAGTGAGTCAGGGCCGGCGAGGCTTCACCTGAGTCTTTACCGCTGTACCGTACAGAGCTGAGCCGGCGCATGAGTGGATAGTCCACATCTAATTACCGAGGCTTAATTAGTATCGGGGCTAAACCTCCACGGGGCACCTGCAATCTTAATTCATATGCTGACAGGGAGGAACAAGTGTTAATGTGCTGTATTTATGTTAATACTCCCAAAGTGAATGTGTGTGTGAAGTTATTTTGCATTAAATGCCTTCCCTCACAATTAAAGCTAATAAAAGACCTCAAAGTGTAGTACATGTGCGTGTGCATACTTGACAATTGTATAGATTCAGAAAATAAACAGAACAGCCACCAGAATTTAGAAAAAAACACGTCGTTCCAAACTCATTAGAGAAATGTTCATCTTCGAAACAAAAATGAAGATATTTAGAAAGAAGCTCAAGCTTCAAAAAGTCAACATTGTTAAAGTAATCCACACAAATATTTATTTTTATTGTGTGTGTGTGTGTAAACACATGGTAGAGGAACAGGTCTGAGCACTGCACAAGATCGCTGTGACTGAAGACGGAGATATTCTGAACATCAAAACAAAGAAAACAACAACAAAACTAAACAAAACAAAAAAGCAAAGTAAAGAATAACAAAACAGCAAAACAAACCACGCATACAATTAGACAGGTCTCAGTTTTGTCTGTAATTGCTTTATATGATGAATTGCTTAATGAGAAGTAATGAAGTTCTTATGTCTGTGTGTGTGTGTATAAGCACATTAATATAGATTTATATCTAATATTACTATATTTTATGTCCTACATAAATATATTTAATATATAAACATAACATTTTAAAACTGACTCATGCATAGGTGTGTGTATACACACACACACACACATATATAAAATATGTAAACAAAAACCTATTTTGAATGCAATTGTGATTAATCGGTATAATCAGTTGTGAAACAAGCTATTTTTATATATTTTTTATATTGTTTACTTGTGTAATCTTATGCCTTATGACTGGGCAATACCAAAAGATCAACATCAAACAACCAGCAATAAACTTCAAAAAATGCATTTGCCTGTTATGTGAGAAAGAAGTTCAAGTAGCTTTTCACAACTGTTGTTTTTA
>JAUCMT010000047.1:2959994-2978482 GCA_032357475.1 Enteromius thamalakanensis
CTCCACGTTTTGTTTACATTTATTAAAGTCTTTTATTTTATATACGTTTTGTCTTCCTTCGTCCTCCTTCTCCCGGACCCTACGTTACATAGAGACTGTTCTCCAATCCAGAGCTCCTTCAACAAGGAAAGTGTACTTACCTGAAGTGGAGGTCCTTCACTTCATGGTGCAGAATTTGCCAACATGACCCTGTTGACTGCCCAGTTGCCCATCCTATCTTGCAGACTTCTTGGTAAAACATGCTCCCTCTAGATCACTTAGATCCAACATCCACTCACCCCTAACAGGGCCCAGAACTGGATCTAAGTCGAAGGGTGATCATGCCTTTGTGGTGATTGGACCAAATCTCAATAACAATTAGAAAGGCACCGACCTTGGCAACTTTTAGATCTAAATTAAAACTTCAACTACTATCTATATCTTTTTAAATGTCCTAGGATTGTTTTTAGTTATTTGTTTTATTATGTCGATGTGTTATTAACCTATGGGGCCTGGCTGTAAGGTGCTAAAGGCTCTGTGTAAACCACATTTCGAGCCCATAGAGGAGATTTCTGTGATTTCGATGGGAGTCAGGGCTCACTCAACAAGAGGAATGGCGGCCTCAAAGACCTATATTGGCAGGTGTCCCAGTCGAAGGACATCTGCAACGCTGTGGGATGGTCCACCCCCTCCATGCTTGTCCGTTACTACGGTCTGGACACTTGGATGACCCCCCTGGATCATCGACCCTTACGTCCTAGTGGTGTATGTTGAGAAATAAGAAATAGACACAGGGCAGGGCCTTGGTGCCATTGGTATATCATTCTCCATAGCATTTTCGGACACAGTGCAAGTTCCCGAAAAAGAACGTATGGGTAATGAATAAAACCATGGTTATTTGAGGGAATGAGACACTGCGTCTTGAGCCATACCTCTTGCGCCCCCTGCCGGAGAAGTTCTTTACAGCACTTGTACGCTGATGCTGGCAGGCACCATGTGCCTTATATACTGCCTGGTCTGACATCACATGAAGACGTTGCGCCCATTCAGTGGACATTGGTACAGCAGATTCAGAGCCGTCACGCAGTAGGGGTTCCCCATAGCGTTTCGTTCCCTCAAAGAACCGTGGCTATATTCATAACCCATATGTTATGTAATTCCTAAATGATTTCTCTGTTCGAGGTTTTCTTGTCCATTCACCAGACATTTCACACATTTACTGGCTCCTACAGGCATTCTTACAGTTTGTACATGTTCATGTCAGCCATGTACTGTAACAATAAATGCAAAAAGTGAAGACACTTAAGAAGTTTATTTGATATTTAAACACTTTTTTGGTTGTTGTTGACTACATTTAGGGTGATGAACTTGAAGGGAACTGACTAGCTTCCAAATATATATATATATGTGTGTGTGTGTGTGTGTATTTATATATATACACACACAGTATGTATGTATAAATAAATAAAATAATTGCAAAAATGGTTTAGAAATGTTAAGATCTGAGAAAAAGACTTAGGGGCCACTTGGTTTGATATTTTGTTATCTGATGCAATAGCATCCATATCATCCATGGCTATATACAGCATTTACTGAGAACGTGTAAACCGTATAAGCCACAGCCACAGCATTGCCTGGAGAATGACTCATCCCCAGTGACCCAAACATACTGCAAAAACCCAGCAGACAAGGAATAAAAACTCCAGCGGATTAACTGACGAGACCCAGACTACAGCGCAGGGCAAAGGCTCAATGACATCTGTGTAAACTTTTGTTAACATGAGAGGCTTAGACTCATACAGACTTAAAACATTTTGGCCATATCCCAAATGCCAGTCTAAGAGCAAGACAGCATTAAGATTACATTATACAGAAGCTCTTAATGTCAGTTGTTATTATTTTGCACATTTAAGGTTTATTTTTACACCTCAGCGAGCAGACAGATAATCTCTCTAATCCAATCACATGTTGCACATTTGGATGTTTGGGTATCAGATTATTAATTTATTTTCTTTCACGTCAAACCTGGCATGATGCATTGAAATTCAATGCAGAGCTCATATTGTTAATATCTTTCAAATTTGAATTAATAAACTAACAAAACTATGCAGCACATGCAAATTATCCAACAGCTGTGGCAACTTGAGAGAATACTATAGCAATGTTGTTGCTTTCCTTATTTTAAGTGTTTTTTTAATGAATATATGACTGACCTGAAGAGCAAAAGCTTCATCATACACTCATAAGGCCTGGCACATAGAAATTAACAATCAAAACTGTCAACTTTTACATGTAAAGTTTTCTAGTCTACCACAAATTACAGAATGTTAGCATAAAATAAAATAAAAAATAAATAAACATGTAATGGCACTGGTGTGCATGCAATTTCCCTGCTGAGAAAAAAAAGAGAAAACAGAGATGACTGGATTTCTAATGATTTTATTGGTTTTAGTAGAAACTGCATTGGCTTTAATGGAAATCATTACAGTCCCTGTTTGTCTCTCCTGGTAATTTGTTGCCTTCTTTTAGTGACATGTTTAAACCACTAAATCCTATTAGAACGTGTCCCAAGATGCTGTATGAAACAATTTAATGATTAGTTGATGATTTGTGATGTATTCATAATTCAAAAGAAAGAAGAAGAAGAAATAAAAACATTCTATTATATTCTTTACATCACTACAGTTCTACTTTTTTTTCTTCATTCATATGATGCCCTTCTTCCACTGACAAAAACACAAAAGAGCATTTATTCACTGTAATCCTGTGAGACCTCTGGAAAGAAGGACTAAAAGCCAGACATGCTTTTATTTCTACTAAAGCAGAGAATTTAAAACTGCTGATAATCCCCGTTTACCAGAAACACTGCAGTCCTCGTATACAAAGACCACAAGCATCATTTTTTCATGTAATAGCATGTTTATATGCCATATTGGACATACTCTCAAGCTAAAGACCAAAGTTTGAAGGACACTTCCACATGCTTTGAAGCTGATGTGCTGAATTTGAGTGAAAATGCCAGTGCCCTTGATCACAGAGAACCAGCCTGAGGTCTGGCATAATGGAAACTAAGCTGTGAAATTGCAGGAATGAGCCAGCAGGATGACACATCTACATTTTCCCCATCTGTAAATTCACATTTTTAGTCCTTTCTAGAGCATCCGTGGATTATAGCTATAAAATCGAAAATGTCGGCAACCCGTTGCTCAAACGCAGATCCATTTCTGACCCATGAAGTATAAAAACATGAGCAATCTTCTCTTTGATTAACCTTTTTGTCGTTGTATGATTATGGTTGATTAACCTTTTTATGGTTATAGTATAATTTAAATGATTTGGGAGCTGAATAACATAACTCAGTGCTGGGAAAATCACTTTTCAAACATAATAGTTATCTGGGTTTTTATGGTGCAATGATCATTTATAAAACCAGTTGGTCTATTTATTGCACTTCTCTGAGTTTCTAGTTTGTGAATGATGCATGTCTGCCATCTAGTGGCTGAATTAAAAAATACACTCTCTCTCTCTGTCTCTCTCTCTCTCTCTCTCTCTCTCTCTATGAATGAGCTTTATTGACATGCCTGTGTAGCAGAATTACTTTTTTAAACAGCATTATATTACGTCATGTACCATAGTAAATAAGCAGTAAACTATAGCAATAATCAGTAAACAACTCCAACTCTAACTTCAACATTATAAATTACCAAATAAAACAATGAATTTAAACAAAGTGCTGTACAATAATAATATAATCCAATGATCCCATGAAAATAATACCCATAAAAAACATCTGTACATCACATACAAGACCCAAATGAGTTACTGCAATGACATTACCTCAGTTTTAACAGGTTTTTAAATAATTTAGAGATAGTAATTGTCTCAAAGACATTAGCTGTTTCATGGTTTTGGGGCAGCTAGTCACCTCTGAACTTTCATTTTGATCAAGGAAAATGTTGGAGATTTTGTCCATTGGATTGTTACAATCTCTTTTACTCTTGTACATGAATAGGATCTGGAGTGTATAAAAGGATTTAAACAATTAAAAAAAAATCTTAAAATTAATTCTGTAAGTTAATTGTAACCAGTGCAAAGATCTCAAAACAGTTCAATTGTCATCCTTGTACTGAGTACCTTTAGTAGTCTTGCGGCTGCATTCTAATCCACTTGTATTCGGTCGAAAAGTTCTGTTTGAATACCGTTATGAAGTAAGTTACAATCAAGTTAATTAATCAAGAAAAAAACATGAATGAGCTTTTTCAAGTCTTTACATGCTATATATTTCTGTTTATCACTCTCTGTTGTTTAAAGTGATAGTATCAGAACATCAAACAGGTTCTCCCCACTCAGTGATGGACCCACTGGGAAACCTGATGAAAAAGCTCTAGTAACTGGCGGTTCTATTGTACAGAACATGAAAATAGAGACACTATAGTCCAATGTGTTCCGGGAGCCAGAGCGCCTGACATCTTGGCAAATTTGAAAGTGCTGGCTAATGCTAAACGTAGATTCAGTAAGATTGTTATGCTCTCTATTGGGGTTAGACAGCACATATCAGGATCTACTCATTGTGGAAATCGTACTCTAGATTTAGTACTGTCACATGGAATTGATGTTAATGGTGTTGAGATCCTGCAGCAAACCGAAGATATCTCAGATCATTATTTAGACTTTAAGATAAACCTGTAAATTCTGCACCTTAGTTGCTTAGTTGGGGGCACTAATTTCTAGTGATTATCATCGTTTTGATTACAGAGACCATCTCTGCATTTAATAAATAAATCGTTTCATCTCATCGTTTTACGTTACCATCAGTCTATTCTCCTACTTGATAATGTTCAGTGCTTTGCTACCATCTGTATTATTAAAAGCACTATTTAAATATAAATAAAAAAGGGATTGAAGTTTGCAGCCATCCATGACTTCAGCTTATAAGGATAACAAACACTCCAAGACTCTAGAAGAGTTTGGGTTAACAACTGAGTGTTAAAAATGAAACAACACACCATAATTACCCAAAATGAATCCTAATGGTAGCATATACAGAGAAAAGGGAAAAGGTGCTAAGACTGGACCTTGCAGGACACCACAAGCAAATGGTGTTAAGGTATGACTTCATCCATCTTAGGGCTTTTGTACAAATACCCAAACATGTTTTAAGATAAAATTTAAGAATTTGATTGGTTAATCAAACGCTGCCATCAGATCTAGAGCTAAAGGTACAGGGAACTTCTCGGGGTTGGTTGGGAATATAGCAAAGCTGATTCAGTGCTGTCATGTTTTTAAAACATGGGGGCAGTCGTGGCCTAATGGATAGAGAGTCGGACCTGTAACCCAAAGATCGTGGGTTCGAGTCCCAGGTCCGGCAGGAATTGTGGGTGGAGTTAGTGAATAACCAGCGCTCTCTCGCAGAGCACAAATTCCTAGTATGGGAAACCATACCTGGTCTTTTCCTTTCCATAAAACTTAAAATACTTTACAGATCTCATTTGCATCAACAAGTTACTGAAGTTAAGTGAGAATGCTCTTCTCCATAATTTTATCTAAAAAAATGAATAGCCAACACACTATGATCTGTGTTTAACTCTTAAAAAGGATTGAAACACGAAACACACTATGTGTATGGTTTTCCATGTTTTGTGATTTTTTTTGGTTACATTTCTCCAAAAGTACTTTGCAATTTATTTTTTAATTGGTCTGGCAAAGTTGACTTTTTGGAGCGTATAAAAAGTGGTTTATCTGCTTTCTTTATGATGCAACGGCAAAATAAAGTTTGAAAAAGGTTACAAGCCAAAAATCTTTTACTCTCTGTTATATGTCAAAACTTTTAATATATCCCTTTTCTTCTTTTTTTTTTATGACATTAATTTAATAGATGTAAGACCGTATGGACAGGATAATGGAACACCCCCATTACTTCACAACTTGCTGGATCGTGGGAGACAGTGTTCGTCCTGTTACTGTAATGCAAGTTAATACAAGGGTGCTAAATCAAGGGCAGATGTGAACTCCACTGCTACAGAAAATGAGAATATTACCACTGGGACCGGCACATGGGATGCCCATGATTGAAAACAGTGCATAGACAGGAGTGAGAAGAAAAGAAAAAATCAAATGGTGGAATGTGATATTGCTTTGTTCTGTTACTAACAAATTGATTTTTTTCCAGACAGCATAACATCAGAAAACCTCCACTACCAGCGATGTCTGTTTTCACTATCTATCTCTGTCTATCTATCTATGCACCTATTCTTACAAGCTTTGTAGTAACAGAACATTTAGTTAAACTGTTATATCATTTATAAACCAGCTGTAGGATTTGTAATGATTATTGAATAAGTCATTTTGAATGGATCGTAAGCAAAAATCAAAAGTGCCTCCCATATTTTAAAAAGGTCATGCACTAGAAACCAAAATCTTTTGACGATCGTGTTTGTGCTATGAAAACATCCTGTAAGCTTTAGAACTCAAAACTTTCTTGTTAGTCTAAAAACAAAAGGCAGTCTGACAAAAGAACAGCTTGTGGAATGTAGTGATGTAATAGTGTAGTCAACACCACCTTCACAGAAGATGATCAGTGCCTGCTTAGCCCCGCCTACTGCTTCTGCATCGCTGCCGGTTAAGCCCCGCCCACATATCAATGCATATAGTGGTAATGAGAGGGAAATGTAGGTCTCTGCAAAAGATGTGGATGTTAATGTTGATTTGATTACAAACAAGGTACAATTTGACTGTAGTGGGTCCGAAAGTAAGGTCTCAACACACAAGTGTGAGTAGCTGTTTACTTTAGGTGATCTCTATTGTTTTGTATGTTAAAAAGAGTGCTGAGTATGTGCTGAGTATTTATACGTTTGCAGCAGCATCCATCTGTAAAGGACGTAGGCTGTCCAACACACAACTATTAGCCAATCAGAGCAGTGGGTGTTTACTTTTGAGTCTACAATCCACCACAACTATTCAGACAGAGGAGGCTGTTTAAACCAAGCATGACATTTATTAAACTTATTTTGAATTGACAAACAGGTATAATGATGGAATCATTAAGGCTTAACAGAGGAGCCACACAAAAAGGAACGTTTGAGAGAGAGTTGGAGACAGTGAGGAGAGTAGACCAGTGGCAGGAAACACCTGTGTGGGTTTTATTTATAAAAAGCACAATGATGAAATAAAATTAGGTTGTATCCTTATTTGAAGTGTCTTGATAATCTGAAGAAAGGGAAAATAAAATCCATTAAGAACATCACCGACTGACGCTAATTCAATTTTCAGTGCATGTGCATTAAGAATTCAAATGCTTTATAAAATAGAAGTGGTTTGTCATACCTGTTCAGCCAGCCATGATGTGCTTTACAAAAGCTGTGGAAAAAACAGAAAAAATAATAATCAATATTCTGTGCTAACGCATATTTAGTTTATGCTATTCTGAGTCCATTTTTCGTAGATGTAACATAGGTGTTTCCATTTAATAAATGAAAGAAAGACATCCACAGTCAAAAATTGTACACCATTGCCATCTAGAGAAAAAGAATCTCATTCTGAGTTGTTCTCATTATCACTTCTACAGCATGGACATGAACTGTGATGTTATCAGTCTGTTGATTTATAAGGTAGCACGTGTTACTGGACACTGATGTTGAAGGAAACAGCTGATCAGTGAGTGATGGAGGTGGAAACGTGTGTAGAAACTCACCTTCATAGTTTATACAGCCGTTGGCATCCTCCTGCCCAGCCATCAGCTGCTCAACCTCATCTTCCTTCATCTTCTCACCTACAGAGAAGACACGGTTCACAGGTTTTACAGTGCTCTACATTCTGTGTGACTATAAAGAGTCGGTGTGTCATCTTGTTTTTGCAGTTGCTAGTCTGATACTAATGTATGAGTTGACTTTGTTCACATTTGTAGTTAAGGTGGGATTTTATTTATTGTATCCATTGAAACTGAAGTGATGTCTCTTGTTTTGCTTAAGCATACCTCAACTGGTAATAGTAATTAGACAAAAATATGTTGAGTATAAATAGCTAATGCATACCCAGGACCAATGTCCAAGGATTATTGTAGTTTAATTAAATTACTAACAAACCAGTCTTAATGGTAAAAAAGTACTACATAGAATTAGCCACATTTGCAAATACAAACGAACATCAAATGAGTTTATAAAGATTATTTATGTGTTGAAGTTTACCCAGGGTGGCGAGGACGTGTCTGAGTTCAGCACCCATCACTGTTCCATTGCCCTCTTTGTCGAACACTCTCAGGCCCTCAACGAAGTCTTCAAAAGTGCCGCGGTCTTTGGCCTTGCAGATGTGTTGATGCAGGGGCAGAAACTGGTCAAAATCCAGCATCTTCACATTCATTTCTGCCAACAAAAGAAGCAAGATGAATCTGTGTGGTGCGTTCGGGCTGAACAGCTCGGCTCTTGGCATTCGAGAGCGTATGTTCATTACAGATTTACAGACCGTGGAGGTGTGAGGGACAGATTCTGGTCTCACCTTCAGCTTTGGGTTTGCCTAAGACGTGCATAACTTCAGCGTTGGTGGGGTTCTGACCCAAAGCCCGGATCAGATCACCACACTGAGCGTAGGTGATTTTCATCTCGTTGGTTGGCGTCCTGTCAAACAGTTGGAACGCATCCTTGAAATCTGCAGAGAAAAAGACAAAATCAGTCGAACTTGAGTTTCTCACACTCCAACAGACATAAACCCTCAACGCTGGCCATGCTTTAGATCACCGGTAGTTTGAAGTCTCTGTTAGATCTCAGTCCTGGCAATACAGTGTTGAGTTTTTTATTGTTGCTATTTTATTCCTTCGCTTTTTTTTTGTCAAAATCAAAACTATGTCAATGATCTAATGTGGCGACCCCTGTATGAGCTTATTTCTTCTGTTCGACACAAAAGAGGATATTGGGAAGAATGCTGGTAACCGAACAAAGCACATAGTACAAAAGTACTATGGAAGTCAATGGCTATCGTTAACTTATGCAAATTATGCATTTATTTTTATTGTATATATAGTATATAATATAACTTTGGATAATTTTATTTAATATTTGAAAATAATTATTTGAATAAAATTTCTTGTAATAGTTTTTAATATCTGTTTTGATTCTCGTGTTAAGTATAATAATTCTAAATATTTTAATAAATATAACAGATTTTATATATTTATTTAATTGGAGTGTTTATTATCATTATTATCTGTAAATATCCTTTTTAAGCTAAAGTAATATTGAAATGCATACAAAAATCTCACTTACCCTCAATCTGCTCAGCAGTGAATTCGATCTGCCAAGAAATAGAGAAAAAATGAAATAATAAATAATCATGCAAACGCTGAAGTCACATACAATACTACAATGGGATTACATGTTGGGAATGTGATTGTTAATGTCTAGGTGCTATTTGTCCTTCAGGGCATGACCCATGGCTGGCAAATGTCTGCTCACTCCCCCGGCTCTGGTTACTCAAACTCAATCCTGTTTGTCCTGTGACTCATTGTCCAAAAGAATTTATGAGCAACCTTGAGCCAGAGGGTGCGTGTGGCCCTGCGGGTGTACACCCGATACCCCTTTTGTCATTATAGAGCAAACTATTATCAGTCAGGGTTAGCAGACTTAGACAGTGATTGAAGGCTGCAAATGCATGACATTGACAAGATGCTTTTTATGGCCTCAGGAAATGGGAACATGCCAAATAACAAAACCGTTACATTGCAACCTAGCAATGCAACTACATTGCATAACTTTGTATTTTATCCATAGATACTTGAATAGTTCATGCATATCACATACATCACAATACAAGAGCATACTAGTTATAGAGTTACTATAAACGATGGTTCTGAGTAATCAGAGCACATTAGAAATACTGCATTATGCCTTTTTTAAAATAAAAAAAATAATAATCTGCGAAGGCTTCAGAATGAACAATTCCATAATTTTGGGTGGTCCATTCTGGAGCAGCGTAATCAAAATCACATTGTGTGTGGCCTAAACCTCAATGGTTTGGAACATATATCATGGCTTCTCTAACCCCAAAATTTCAGACTATGGAAATGGGGTGTGGAGTGGCAATGTTGACCACTAAAATATCTCCTCTGAAACTTGAGCTTCCCTTTCAATTTTCCACTAATACACTGGGAAATCTAAATATTTCTTGACCTGCAAAAAAAAAAAAAAAACCTGAAAGGTTTCGGAAAGCGATGCACTGCTGGGTATTATGTTTCGTATTTGAAATACGTGGAACTGCTGCGAGTTGCTAAAACATTTGGATTTGGGAAAGACAGAATGCAGAATTCTCAGACAATAGCCAAACAAACACTGACAACTGTTTAGTTCAAGCAAATGGCTTTTCAAATCAATTCTGAGCTCTGCAGATTAAACAAATATGTGCACGACACGCTGCCAAGCAGTGGCGGTGCACTCTCACAAATAAAGGTAGAAAAGCTTTCACTGTACATTTTTGTACCTATTAGGTTCAAATATATACACTTTCATTACTAATAAGTGCCTTTAAGGACCCATTAAGGACCATTCAGGTACAAGCATGTACCTTTTGAAAAGGTACTGCCCGGGGACAGCTTTTCTGCCTTTATTTCTGAGAGTGTGGAAGATAGCATTAGTAGATGCTAAGCCAATGATTCTGCAGGTTGTTCTTTTGGATTCATTAAACAGTGTTACTTAAAATAGCACATGGACATGGACAAACAACAACTAAATAACATCTGAACAGTAGATGAAGTGATATCAGGATACATTCTTGGTCCCGCTTTATATGCATTGACATTAACTACTATGTATACTTACATTTAAATGAATCATTTAGTAAAATGCATTAATTGCATACATACTTGTTTTTACATTGTACTTGTATTTTTAAAACTACCTACATGTAATTACATTACATAACGCATCCTTTAAACCTTAACCCACCCTTAAACCTACCCATACCACCTAACCTGTCCCTAACCTTACCCTTGTCCACCTCAATAGCAGCAGAACATACATATATACATATGCAAGTACGTAGTAGTTAAGCTCACCTAATATAATAAAGTGGGACCAAAACAGCATTTGTGCAATATAAAGATTGCATGTGTTAAGTGTTCTTCATAGAACCATCAATGACTGTAAAGTAATCTAGAATTACTGTAATAAAACAAACGGATGCCAATCAATTGCAAAAAAAAAGTGCCTTAAAGTCTTTGGTCAGAAGTAGAAGGAATGATAGCACAGCTTGCATTTTCAGTTCAGTCATCATAGTTAATTGAGAAAGAGAAGACTTATTGCTCAGTGTAAACTAGTTTTAGACACAATATCCAACTTGGCTGAAATGCAGCTGAATAGTTGTACGTCTAAAATGTTCACAACGTTTCCATTGGTTGGCATCTGAATGCTCCACATTAAGACACAAGCCACTGATAGGCTGCAGTCTTCCCTCACTAAGTGAACATATTTCAAGTCCATCTCCTGCAGTGGATCTCAACAACGTAGATGTACCTTGACTTCAGCTGCGTTAAACTCTGGCTCCTTGGGGGGCTCTGGCTCTGGGGGCTTGGGTGCAGCTGGTGCTGGTTTGGGCTCTTCCTTCTTCTTGGGGGCCATGTTGATGGATACGATGCAACACAGAGGGACAAAGACAGCACAGGGTCAGACACACTCTGGGTACAGGACTCCATGCTGCAGGAGGGCACTTTATCCTCGGGCTGACAGGTATGTCCTGCCCCCTTTTGTCCCAGGAAGGTGACAAATACAAAGAGGAACGCCGTAAAAGGACATGGCCAATGGCTTCTATTTGAGACGCATTGTCTTCTCACAACAGACGCTCTCGTCCATCTGTACTGGCTGGAGGGGCGAAAGATTTTGTTAACTAGAAACCTGCTACACTGAAAGATTTTTACAATACATGCATCTCCTCCAAAATTCATTTTGCTCAGGATAAATTTGGGTGTTACTCAAACATTAATCGATTCAATCATGCATATATCTATTTAAATTACTAAAATATAAATGAGGCTCCTAATGTCGTAAAATGCAAAGATGGACATGCATCCTTTACTATATGTGACCCTGGACAACAAAATCTGAATAAATAAGCTTCCCATTGATGTATGATTTGGATACATTTACATCATGTACTTAGTCCAAAATCTCTATGAAATCAGGTTGTACATTTTGGGTTCTAACATCAATTTGTAAAAGTGTTGAGACAAAAGACAAGCATTTCATAGCAGATGAAACAATATGATGCTATCAGTGGCTGATTATTACTCATCAGTATTCATCTACAAGAGGTGGACGCTCTGAGGGATTTTCTGCCAATCACAAAGTAATAATACAAAACTAATATCCTGTAGTAAATGGAGCAGAACACTAATTAAAACCAAGTTCAAGTGTGTCTAAATAAATAAATAAAGCATGTCATGGGTCTTGACGAAAATAAATGTTATTAACTCTATATTTTCCACACAGCACGAAACACCATTTTCAGCAGTAAACCAAAAAATGGCTGCAGAAAGCCGTTGATTAAAACAATTGGTGTAAAAAGGCCTTTCAGACTTCTGCCTATTTTGAGACTGTTAGAAGTCTTTGCGGTGTAACATTTATCTTTTCCGATTATTGTAACATTATAATTACCACAGAATTTGCAAAATGGATACAATCAATTTATTTTCATTAAAAGAGCTCCTTCAGACAGTTTAAACACCATTACTTTCTTTTTTTTGCATTTACATTACTTTTCTTCTCTTTTTTTTATTATTATAATTTGTATTACTTTTTGAGGTTTTCCCAGAAGCTTTTCCTGTTTTTTGCTTGTTGTAGGTTGCTTTTCCGAAGTTTAGCATATTCTCAGATTTTTCCCATTTTAATCTCAACAGTGCCTCTGAAGTCTCTCATAAAAGCCTTCAAGAGTCAGAACTAAGACAACAGTATGAGAAACACTGAATATCTCTTTACAATATTGCTGTAATCTCATTTAAGACTCCATTATAGCAGCATTTTATTGCCCAGTCAACATTTTCCCATCCTACAGGAAACAAAGGGAGAGAAATTTTAGATTTGGAGAGACTATATTATATATACATATATCTATATTATAAAAACTGAAACTGTCCTTTAAATAATGATCTCTAATCTTTATGTTACATGCATAAGTAAAAGCTGGAATTAGCATTAACTACGATTAGATTAAGTAAGATGTAGTTCTTGTTCATTCTTAGTTTACGTTAACTATGTTAACTAATAAACCTTATGGTAAACTGTTACCAAGGAAATAATAAATGTAAAAAAGTTTAGTGTGAGATACAGTATATAATTGCTAATGAAGCATTTGTTTAGCAGAGCTCAACGGTTGTTGAATAACCAGCTTTCTATGTTTGAAATCATGGAGCGCAAAAACAATTTTGCTTGCATTTGAATATAGGTCACAATTTCATCATGTATAATCACTGTATAAGTAATTACTGCCTGCACTAAATGATATTAAATATGATAATGTATGCAGTCTGTTTGATTGTGGGGATGAGCGAGAGTAAAATGGATGAGAGTAAAACAAAGACACTGATCAAGAAAAAGAGAATTCATGTTAAGAGTGATATAATATAGAAATAGGATAGGAGTTATGCTTCAGTTTTGCCATAAGTAAGAAAATATTATCACTTAATTGAAGCAGTAATTACATTGAATGTAATTTAATTTTAGTTTTCCTATTTTATTATAGTTTATTTTTATTATTGTTATGAAAGTCATATTACAAGCTCAGTAACCCGGAGTCTTTTTCACTGAAAGGCACAATCTATTCATCTATTAATAATTACATTTCACATCTTTGACTTGGTGCACATTTATTACACTGTTGAGATCATTTGAGAAACTTAAGAGAGACAAATGTCAGGAGTTAGAGGGGTTGTTTTGTTTTGTTTTTCTTAGAAAGCAAACGTGAGAAGCAGGAGACCGAGACACAAGTCTCCAGCTGGTGTAACCATTTCTGTCACGGAAAGTATTTGAAGTTGATTCCCCTGGATTATTTATCAATTTATCCACATCTTTAAAACTGATGCTTTTTTGGTTTCCTCCCGATTAAATGCACATTTCCAGTAACTAATTCTAAAAAAAAGTCCTGGAGTTGACCCTTCATCAGCCAAAAGACCACCAACAGTTCCTCATTGCTGCAAATGTGAAGAATCACAGCTGATTCAACTCAAGGCTTTGATGATCAGCTGTTAACCGATGTGTTGTTGTTTCCACAAAGCATGAGGGCTGTATGCAGTAATACATGCGCAACTAATGTTTTTACCATTTTAAGTACATGCAACGTGTAACAATAACAGTGAAATTAAGCCTTTTGAAAGGAATTCAAAATGTATGACATTAATCGCACCCAAAATAAAAGTTTTTGTTTACAATATATCTGTTTGTATGCTGTGTATATAAACATACACACATGCATGTATAAAATAAAAATAAAAATAGATTATATTTATATATTGAACATATTTACTTATAAATTATACAAATATAAGTTCATGTAAATATTTAACATATTTAGTACATATTTAAATAATATATACTGTATGTGTGTAAATATATGCACGCATAATAAATATACACATACATGCATTATGCAAACAAAACTTTTATTCTGGATGTGATTAATCATGATTAATTGTTCAACAGCACTAATTATAATTCTAATTTTAAAGGTTTAACAATGAATAGGGAAGTATTAAAATGTATGCTGTAATACGTTAAGTGAAGTGTTACCAGAATAACATTTAGGAAATGAAAAAATTCTTGGAACAACAAACAGATATTTTTTTTTAGAGTTTTAAACTGATATTATATAGACTACAGGAAAAGATAATATAATAACAGTTGTTTTGGCCACCACTGTATACAGTACATTCATATTTACATTTACATTTACATTTATTCATTTAGCAGACGCTTTTATCAAAAGCGACGTACAAGCGACGTCATATGTATATGGGTGTATGTGTAAACACAATTTTCATATTCATAATATTCCAACAGTCTCACAAGCAATTTATACGTTTTTGTACGAGGTGCCAAATTTGTGCCAATCCGTACTAATTCGTAAGACCTCACTCGTACGATTTTGTACGATTTGCTTGTACGATCGTACGATTTCGTACGATTTCGTACGATTTGTCTAAAATCACGTGATGGGTTTAGGGGCGGGGTTGTGTTTAGGTCATTCGTACAAATTCATACGAATTGCCATCTCGTAAAATATGTACGATTTAGAATAAATATGAATTCGTACGAGTGAGATCGTACAAATTTGTACGAATTAGCCACCTCGTAAAATACATACGAATTGCCGTGAGATCAGGTTGAATATTCATATATAATATTCAAGTGTGTCTACTGAACTGTGCTTATTCTTCCAGCAATTGGCTCTATAGCTAATAATGAGCTGATTCTCAGAACCTCTGATTAAATGACACAGAACAGCCATTTTTGACACTTGTGTAAACTTAATAGCCCACCTGCCACAGAAGGAAAGAAGCGTGTGCCGGGAGAGGGTATAAATGGCTCCTGCTTTGCATAACAACACAGGCTGTGTAAAGACTATATGAGGTGATCAGGGCTGAATGCATTTTAAACATGCCTGCCACGACACCGCAGAAGACAAGCCTGTAAACCGCGCTAGATCTGTTTAGAAAGTTATTTTGGAAACGACCTGTTGTTCACTTGGTATGAACCCTGGCTGGAGTGCAGCTGAATTACAATAGCAATTGTCATTTGACCCTCTATGAAGTGACCTTCATGTTTAAAAGCAGCTGCGTGGGATCAGCAAACAATTTACAAAGGCAGTTATGCAAAGAGAGGGAAAAGTGTCATGCATGCAGAGGACGGCAGAAGCAATTAGACCAACAGAGACATGTAGCATGCAGTCTACTTCTGTTGTAATTTGCAGCGATAGTTAATGCGTGGGAAATGATTATGAATAGGCACGTAGTTACAAAAGTATCTATCTGTCGATCTATCTATCACAGACAGCATCAAATCTTTTCATCTCAAATGCTGTTGCTGTTGTTGTTTTGGAAAAGATATCACACCCTCAGAGTCTAATTGGCACTTAACTGTGCCCAAGTGTTGTTATTATTATTTTTAACTGAATATTTATTAACATTTCTACTTTTCATTAAACCTACAGACTAATTGAGTGAGATCATTCATCACAGTGCGGCTATTATGACATGCCTTAAATTAAAATATCAGCACATGCAAATATTCCCATATCTATATTATGTATAAGCAGTATATAGTACAATATATAAAAAAAGTTTACCTTTCAGATGAATCTCTACAATCTTATATATATATATATATATATATATATATATATGTGTGTGTGTGTGTGTGTGTGTGTGTGTGTGTGTGTGTAGTTTTATATTTGGTGCCATAATAATTAAATTAGCAGTTCTTGATTTATTTATTTTATAATAATATGTTTACAATACTTACCTTAAAAATATGTTACAGTTAATAAATCCAGTGTTCTTCATTCACAAACTGTACACTGTCCTGTTGTAAACATATAATTAATTAGACATATTATGCATAAGATGCAATTATATTTAGCTAATATTTGAGATGAACCCATCTTTGATTGATTTTTCCTTCAGTGTCGAGGTGCAGCTGGGAGAGGATCTCCTTCAGAGCAGCACATGTGTCCACTTCTGCATCTAACACCCAACTAAACCCTTCTCTAACCAGGGTTAAAAGCAGGGTTAGAACGATGATAACCCATGGATTAGTTAAAATTGTGAAAGTTTGATTTGATGTGACATTGAATCAAGATCAATTAGAGTTAACAGAAAAACAAGAACAAGACAAAGGAATACTACAACAAATGGCTATATATACAACTAGAGACGAGTGGCAGTGACAGGTGAGACTAACTAACAGAACACAGGAAGTGAAGACAAGGGAAATGGGAACATTATACAAACTAAAGGTCTTTAGAAAAACAAGCCTTTGCCCAATTTACAGACGCCATGCCAAAACAAGTGTTATTAAACAGATGGTCCTGCCCCTGTCACTTAGCAAAATACAGCTAATAATAATAATAATTACAAATCTGAGGCTGATTTTAGCTGTCTTGCTTGCTTGCTTTTTTTTTCAGCAGAAAAAAGAAAGACATCTATATATCTGCCTGTCTCTTTGGATATTAGAGTAAGTTTAAACCCAGTGCTTCTATTTAAATGTGTAAGCTGGCAAATAATACATTAGTTGAAACCAAAGGATGCTTTTTTATCTTTTTGTATTCATAGTGTAAATCCAACAATACCAAAATAAATAATATTAGCATAGCATCACAACACAGCAATTCATAAAAAACGGGCACAATTTTAAAAATAAAGCGCTCAAGGAGTGACAATTAGTAAAGGTCACATTATGCAATTTTTTGTTTCTGTGTTATGTCCCAGACAAGGTCAGATCCATGCTGAATAATGTTGTTTCTGCTGATTTGGGCTCTTCTGTGCTCAGGATGTTTGGGGTAAAGCCGCTGATCCTGGCACAGCCGGTGATGGGACACTGTCCAGAGGTGTTGTTATGTTACAGAGATTAGCACTTTCAGAAGGGAAGAGTGTCACCTACTGGCCCATTTGTGCTATTTCTAAGATTTCAGACTTAATCCAGAATCTCACAGAAATGTAGTGTCAGATCATACATCCATGACAGTTACTCGTGTTAAGTAATGTACTGTAAGTGCATTTTCTAATGTGACAACCATAACAAAAATTGTAGGCTATTATTGTCTTTAATTCACCAGAGGTGATGATGAAATCATGAGATCAGGTTTCAAAAGAAATACTAGTGTGATTAGTTGGCCTTATTTTTTGAAAAATTGCACCTTCCTTGTGAAAAATGTGTTTGCAGCATCCAAACATGTGTAAAATGGTCATGATATAATACACTATAATCCATTTTCTGAGATTTGGTGCATTTGTATGTGTGTTGCACTTTATAGATGATGTTAGCACCCATTACTATCAGTTGTAGCAGAAAATTGATATTCAAAGCAGAGGGGAAACGCAAAAGGCTGTGCATTACAATAATATAGCTATCACGGGATATGCACTTATTTTTGGGTCAAAACATGCATAATATATTATAGCGTGTAATGGTGAACTGCAGTATGCATTAGTGCCAACCTGCGATGCTTTTAACTCAATGAGAATGAAATAAATCTGACTGGATCAGAAGCTGTTATTGTGTCTCTCCACTCTGTGGAAACTAACTGATGCTGAAAGAGAGTCCCACAATCATAATTAAAAATAATCAAGTTATTTTATTTGTTTATTTTCAGTTTTTCTGTTTTACTGGCACCATATGCAAGACTTATGTATATGCAGTGCTTGGTAGATTACAAGTCAAGTCAAGTCACTTTCATTTATATAGAGCTTTTAACAATACAGATTGTAGCAAAGCACTGAACATTATCAAATAGAACAACAGAGTAATGGTAATGTATAATGA
>JAUCMT010000047.1:2980591-2994113 GCA_032357475.1 Enteromius thamalakanensis
TTGAAAATATTGCAAAATTGATGATCCCACCCTTTGTTTTATGGCTCTACTAGTGCGAAGTAACTAGGACAGTTATAATACACATAACAAAACCTTTAAAATGCAACTAATAAATACAATGATTTTAATATCTTTTTTTGTAATGACGAACATAGATTTTATTTCCGAAATTAATTAATTTAGTTATTTTGGGGGGAATCTTAGCATTTAATTTCTACTATTATTTATAATAAGTCACATGAGTCACATTAATTAATTACATTATTACATAATTTGGCCTTTTATAACACTGTAATACTTGTTAGGCAGGTACAACCATTCATAAAAAAATATTTATGAAATATTAGTCATTACATCTTTTTTTACAAATTTTGGTTTATATTTTATTTTATTATTAGAAAACAATGATTGTGTAATTTTAGATACATTTAAAAGATACATTAGATAAAAAAAAAAATTCCCCAAATGCACCCAGAACATCCTTACTAAACTTATTTCAAAAATGCAAAATAGCTGTGATTCAAACTCATGCTTTTGTTGACTGTGAACTTCAGAGTGACATAAAACCTCAATCTGCCAAACTTCAACAATTTCAACAACAATCAATGAAACGTTATTACGGAGGATAAGCAATACATTCCTCTCAAACAATCACAGAAGGGACCCTTTTGGTAAACAGCTTCCACCAAGGTCTGACTCTCTCATTTCAGAAATGAACAGCTCTCTCTACCTTAAAGAGGCTTAACACTGTCATCACATAACACTCATCTGCTCTTCTCTGCTGCAGCATGCCGCTGTTTGTTCTGTGCTTAGCAGGGACTTGTGCTGTAGGTGGATTTTAATGTAGCCAGATGGCAGGCAGAGATCAGAGGCTATCTGTTTCAATAACAATATAGAGATTAATGGAGACTATAATATCGACTATAACGATACAGGCTTAGAAATGGGTTCTGCATGTGTGTGGCATGTATTATAGGAAAGTGAAATTGCTGCCTGCCTTTAGATCATCACTGCAGGGGGTTTAGGTTTGCTGTGGAGGATTACAAGGAGGTGTTAAATAACGTGTGGTGGAATGATGCCCTTTCTTTTTGCACTGGACCTGCAAAGGATACCATTTTTGGAAAACGATAATGGCTTATTTGACATAAAAAGATCCATATATAAGCATTGTAAGCCTCAGACATGACACTGAGCCTCTGCAGAGACAGATTTACAGTGCAAATTCTATTCAAATGCAACTACTGAATTTATGGTCTGCTATAATTGTAAGGGTTTTAATATTAGAGAAAAGTTAATGTTTTGACTGAAAAAAATGCACTTCAAGGTTATTATCTTTATTTTTTCAGAGGACAACTACAAGAAGTTTATTACGTGGTTTCAAGGTTTAGCTGTATTCTGTATTTGGACGAAACAGGGGACTGATGATTAAGCACCAGGAATCAATTTGCAATAATCTTTTCTAATTATTTATTTTGTGTTTCTTACTACATGTGGTAAGGTCAAAAACATTTCCACAAAAAAAGAGATAATGAAATGGTATGATTTTGTAAAAAATAAATATATAAATAAATAAATAATAGTTGGAAATTGATGTAATATTCAAGTCTTCTTGGCATACTTACTCTTAGAAACTTAATGTATTTGCCAACTATTGAGTTTTGAAACCACAACCTTCTCTGGCTTTAGTATGTAGATGAAAAAAAGTCTTTGTTTTCTTTTACTGGGAAAAAATATCAAATTGCTATTCCATATGTGCTGTGAAAGAATAAAGATGAATCTATTGATATTATAAGAATTTCTTCACCATTATACCAGTGCAGATAAAAAACACTTAATTTAAGTTCCCTTTTAAAGCTTTCCTACTCTGACAGTGGAGCCTTAATATTACCAACACACATGTTGTTTTTTGTGATTTCTGGGGTGTAATCCAGGTGTAATGGTGTTTCTACTGTACAGACTGTATGTGGTATTGTCCTACACTGACCCTAAACCTAAACCTACCCCTTACAGCATTTTTAGAAAAAAGAAAAAAAAAAAAGAAAAGAAAAAACAACAACACCATTTAGCATGTTTTTTAAGCCTTTTAAATTACAGGGACACTGAAAATGTCCTCATAAATCACCGTCATATTGTAATACCCATGTCATGTCAATATACAGTGTCCTCTTACACCACATAAACATGCACATGCATGCATACACACAAAAATAATAATAATGAACACAAAATAAGATATTTTGGAAGAATGCTAACCAAACACTTAATAGTACTTCCATAGTATTTTTTCCATTGTCTACCATCAGCTGTTTGATTAATAACATTCTTCAAAATATCTTCTTTTGTGCACAACAGAGGAAAGAAACCAATTTATTCAATTTCACTTTATTAAGTGAACTATCACTTACTCAAGCATCACTATTAATTTTGCTTCACTTCAGGGTACTTTACATATAGGCTACATCAAATCATGCAGAAGGAGATGTAGCCATACTATTATTTTAGTTTTTTAAGCATTCGGACTCAACTCAGATTATTACCATGGTAGGCCTGTACTTAATTCCAATTAACAAAAGCTTTTGTATGATGATGCTCTTTAAGATGCAACATGCTCTTTAATTCCAATAAAAAGTGTGCGTGTCAAATAAATGGCGGTTCTCCATAATAAAAATAAATAAATAATATAAATGAAGCCAGGTGGGTAAACCAAGCTGTAATCGTAAGTGGACTGTACTGACTGTTCAAGAATGTTTTAAAGAAAAAGCAAATATTAAAACCTTGCTGAAAGATGCGTTTCAGAAGCCAGCGAAAATTTTAATCCAAATGTTACCCAGCATTGTATTTGCATAATTTAATCGGTTGCATTGCGCGGTGTCGACGCGGACCGCTAAGAAACCTTCGTCTGCCAACATAAAGTACAGCACTGAATAAGAAGCTTGTGCAAAAGGGGCGGGATGCGCGTGTCATCTTGAGTCGAGGTGTAATGAAACCCTAGAGACCGTAAGCCAATCAAAACTCTCACCAATCCCCTGTAAGCCAGTCACAATCCTTCACGCCTGCCTCAGCGATACCTGCCTCTTTCTCTCCGCTTCTTCAACGTGAACTACTCTCAGAGGCTCAGTGAGGGTTACCGACGTGTGCCTCTGGAGTGAGGACAACTCAACTTGCGTAGAAATAATCTTAAAAGACACCCTGCATTTCTTTAGCTGCGACTTGACGTTAAATGTGAAGCAAACGTAGGATACTTTCTTGAAAGAAATCCCATTTGATACTTTGTATCGTCGCTGTAACGCAGCTGTCAGATTCACAGCGAATCAGTGTAGCAGATGTTAAACTTCCAGTTTATTTCGAAAATGCTAATCAATCATGTTTTTAATTACTAAGAAGTGACATTTTCACTGAAGAAAATTTCACTGCGTTATACTAAATATAGAGGGAAAAAGGGGGATTTTCTTTCTTTATTCTGGCTTCAGTGTGTATTTCTGTTAGATCCACCACGTCGCTCCATCAGTCTTCGCTCAAACAGTTTCTTTTGCCGTTTTTTGATGTCCTGAGAGAAAAATGAAGGTTGAGCCTGAGGGACACCGCTTTATTATGTCGCTTTTTTTACAGCGAGGCTGAAGGGAAATTTAAAGACCTAAAAATAAAGTGTCGGTTTCTACTCCACAAAGAATCATTTGAACTTCCTACCGCAGAAGGAGCAGGACATAAATAGTTCTGACATGTGGATGTAATTTCAGAAAAAAGGCAGACAGATGCAGAGAAATAAAACGCGAGCGGGAGAGAGAGACTGGGAACAGTTTGAGTCGAGCCTGCAGATCTGTGACAAGGAAAAGACGTGAGAAAATATTCATAATTTTACAAGCAAACGATGTAATGGGAGGGGAACGGACAGCAGCGAAATGACTGGCTCTTTGACGGTGCTTTAACAGACGTAAACATCAGAGAAATCCCATTCAAGCTGACATCAGTTTGCGTGAACTTGTCGGGATGGGAGCCACGCTGATCTTACACACTTTAGGTTTGGTCTTTTGCGGCACCTTGCTGAGTTTCGTCTATGGTCTGGTAAGTTTAGTTTCTTTCTATCTTACTGATAGCCTGACTTTCTTATCAAGAGTAACACTTATTACTAAAGACTGCAAGAATCAAGCACACATGGCGATTTAAATAATAAGTAACATTTAAGGGTACCACCAGCATGTGCCATGTCTTTAAACTCATTAAAATACTGTATTTTAGGCTATTTCACTCTATAAGCTGAACATAACTGCTTATACTCATGTTATCAAAACCTAGACCCAAGGGTCTATACAAACCCTACTTAGAGCGCAAAACCGTGTGATTACTCATCATGATATCCAGTGATACATATCTTTATAATACATTGGCAAAACCTTATCACCCTCAGAATTCATCAACGCTCTCAGATGTGATGCCGAGCAAAATTATACATATTTCTGTGTAGCTTACAGCATTGACTCTTTATGCCTTGGTAGAGTGCCCTTATTCAATAAAAAAAGGACTCGTGATACAATGGTAATGGATGGCGACCATCAGTGATGTGGCAGGTAAAGATGCTGCTTTTTAAGAAACTTCACCCAGTCAGATGTGCACTGTATAATTAAAGCCACTCTATGGTGAAAGCTGCAATTTGTCAGAGCTTGAACAGAAGGTTGTGCTTTGTTTCTCACTGTACGCAACATCAATTACATGTCAACAAGTCATCACTGTATTATTCCTCTAAACTATTCTCAAAAAATGCATAGTATGGAATGTCACTATTAGGAAGCTAAAAGCACTCGTAGGCATTGACAAGCTAGAAACTCATTGCTTTCAGTTGCTTGTTTTTTATATTTTTACTTTTAATAGATAATGTCCAACCCCACCCCTACCCTCAGGGCCGACCCGTGGGTTTGTGGGGCCCCCGGCAAGATCCTGAAAATAGGATCCTCCAATATTGATGTACTGATAAGCTCTGACATGGCAACTGCACTAGAAAGGGAAAAAAAATCAATGTGAATGCATAAAGAATAGTGTATATTTCAGGTGCTCATGAGGTGTTTCACAATTTTTCTTAAATAGCGATGTGGCAAAAAATATTGAAAATACTAAGAAGATTAATGTTATTGTATAATTGATGATTACATATTAAATGTGTCACTTAAGTTTATGAATTTCCTTGTCAGATAATCTCATGCATTAACTTTATTAAGTGCAGCAAAATTAATGTACATAAAATTATAAAAGTAAGAGCAGATTTTTAAAAGAGGTTAGTTTGGTTAATTTACTGATTAATTGGCCACATTTTCATTTAGATTTTTGCATTTTCATGTTGAAAGTCTTTTATTTCATTGCCCAGATTATTCCTGACTAGACAGAGAGAGAGACTTTGCGCTGTTTCTGCTATCCAAACACAGAAAGTGTCTCAAATAGCCACAAAGAAATCATTTTTGGGGCCCAATTTGTGTATTTGTGGCATCTTGAGCAGTTCTGACGAAAGTCTGAAATCTGTGGATAATAATACATAAACCATAAACCAGCAACGCTATGATACAGTTTTGGAGATTACAAAATATTTGATGTTTCACTGTTTGCTGCGTTTGTTAATGCTTGTGATGAAACTTATTCATCAGCTGATTGAAGGCTTATTTTATACTTCACGTTACTTTACATATATTTGTTTGTATTGTGGTTTGTATAAGACCTGCCTGTTTGTATGCATTTTGTTAATGGAGAACAAATAATGTTTATTTGTCAGTAACTGTGCTAAAACCACAACGTATATATCCCTGAGGGGCCCTCCAGGGATGTTGGCTCTGTATGGCCTGTATGACGGGCTGGCACTGATTACCCTAAACAATTCTCATCAATTTAAAACACATAACGGGCAGATAAAAGTACAGTCACAGTTATTTCATGCAAAAACTGAGCCGTAGTGCATTCCAAGTCCTCTGCAGTCATGAAATATCTGAGGAACAGTATGGAGCTTAATATTTTAATTGCTAAAAACATTACCGCTCTGTTAATTTAGCAACATCTCATTCAAATGTAAATCTGATCTTTAGCATGATGCAATGAGTCATGCGACACACAAGAGCCAATGACGTTTCACAATCAAAGCTGATGTAATGCTTCTTCTTCAGATCTGAGTCTGTTTCTCACATAAAGCAATCAGCTGGCCTTAATATATAACTTATATAAAAAAATATATAGATATGTTTTTAATTGACTATAGTACGTTCCAAGTGCAAGTATGTTGGACCTGCTTTATCCTTTGTTTTATATTGATAAATGTTTAGGATTAGGGATAGAGGTCGGGTTAGCATCTTAATAATGTTAGTAAAGGTGCATGAATGTTCTTAAGGGTTAGATGCCTTCAGGGTAAAAATGTATTGTGTGTGCAGTCATAGTATGCAAAATGTATTGTGTATTTAGACATATAAAAACATACAAAATCTGGTTCTCTAGCTTATTTGCCATTTAAGAGACCCACAGCTTAAGTATGTTAGAACAGATAATAAGGTGCCACTTCAGATATGTTGAGCTGCTCCTAATTGCATTAGATGCTGCAGGTGATGAATAGAGCTTATTTGAAAAGTACCTTCCCTTCCCTAAAATACCCAACCTTTCTGTAGAAAATGTGAGAGGAGCTTGTTTTTAGGACATTGCTTTGTTAGACTGTCACAACTGGGGCTATATGTAGTTGCTTAGTGGTACTGTAGGTGCTGTAAGTCTCTGTAATATTCTGTTTGCTATATATGGCTTTTTTTCCCTTTGCCATTTGTATTTCGTTCATCAGAACCCAATGTGATTTACCAGCAGCTCTAATAGAACTCTCACAATATATTTTCCTTGGGTACCAAACTTGCATAGCTCTAGTAATTGTTTTCTGTATTAATACTAACACAATAACTAATATACTAATACAACAAATTCTTTATTTTCTGGGTGGACTATCCCTTTAGGGTTGTAAATCAGTGTTGATTTATCATTGCATTAAGTACTGATGTTGCAAAGTGAATCCACATTGTTTCACTGTCTTTTCAAAAGCGAGTGCATGTATTAGACTGTGCATTAGTACTTTGAATTAAATCAACATATGACTAAATAACTGAGTTCCTGTTTCAATGCAACTCTGGCATTTTGCAGCTCTGCATAACGTCTAATATACTGCATAATATATATAAAAAAATGCACCCCAAATAAGTGAGTGTAAAGCCTGAACGTGATCAAATCAGAGTCCTTGGAAAGAGAGAACGAGAAATATTATGGCACCTTTTTTAAATGAATGAGGGAACGCAGCTGTTACGATTCTTCTTCAGTAGATGGAAAGACATTCTTTCACAGACTGTCAGATTTCTAAATTGTTGCTTTCTGTAGTGCAAAAAGTGCAAAAGGGGGGGGGGGAACACACTTTACACTTTAGTAACTAAAATTTACCTCATTGAAATGATTATTTATTGTTAGTATGTTAGTTTTTAAGTTTAGTTGTTGGGTCATGCAGAATATATTTTGTGTTTTATAAATAATAAACAGCGAATATGTGAATAATAAGAGCTAATAAGCAACTAGTTGATAGAGCAAATTGGTCACTATACTAAAGCGTTACATACATTATAATAATAATTTATGTCAACAGAACTCACCTTTTTAAAAAAGGTTTAATAACGTTTATAAATTACAATTTTCAACTTGTAACCATGCATTTAGTGAAGTTGTGGAAACAGGTTAGCTGAACTCTACTTGAGGGATGGACCACTGCTCTTTCATTTCCACCATCTTTCAGTTTGGATAGTTTTTTCATGCATCAAACACCTATGTTCATTTCTGAAGTGAATTTTTGCCCTTGTGGTAATTAGATGCACTTATTTTTTAACTGCAACCTTGAGAACAGAATGATTCGTTCGCAGTGGTTCAATTAATTAAATTCACTGACTGATTACATTAATAACTGTAGACACCGTTCTAGCACAACCTGTATTTAGAGCATTATTTAAATAAAACAGTATAGCAAACAGTGATCAAATAGACAAAAATATATATTGTTTTAAACAGTCCTTCATTGCATGATTTCCAACTTTGTGTGGACTATAAAATCACCCAAGTGCACCATTTCCACTGCTCACACAGTTCATTTTTAAAGGGCAGAGATCTAGTTGTGGATACTCTGAAGGTGAACCACTCAATACAATACAATTCTCTGTGGGTCACCCAGCATGCCTTATTACAGAAAATGCTGTCTGGACGAAGTGACTCACTATGTTCCTGCATTTATTAAAGAGGAAATGCAGCTTCTCAGGAGCCACGGCATGCAACTAATGCCCAGCGTATGACTAAGTTGTCACTTTGCTGCTCAGCTGCATGCATATTTGACCACAGAATAACACTGAAGACACTATATTCTCTTGTCATTGGAGGCAAATATTGTGACCTATCACCCAGGCTTCACATTCTGCCTAGATGACAATAAACAACTACATTGGTTCTTTTTTTTTTTCTGATAGTTCATCACACTTTAATGTATGTCGCAATAAGAAAAAAAAATCAGCTGTTGCTTCATTAAGACTTGCAGCTCAGACTATAAGACCTTTATTCTTTGTGCACAGCGCTGTAATAAGACCGTTCAGACCGGATATGACAGAAAACTCAAACAAAATGAAACAACGCAGGAATCTCAAGATGTGTTTTAAATTAAGAACAACAACACATATTTTAATTTCATGGCAGCTTTAATCAATGATCATATACCATACACTACCAAAATACTGTGGCACTGCGTATGAATGGTTATAATATCGGGATACCAGGTGTCAACATGCATTGTGTTTTTATTTATAATCATTTCACAATCATCCTATAATCAACTTTAGATTAGATTCTATGTTTGAATTTTCTGACCTAACTAAACTTAATTATTTATTATTGGCTGCCTAAAATGAGTCAATCAGTCACGCTGGCAGATAAATCTATGCTTGGACTGTGACTGAAACTGAATGCCTTATTCGAAACAGGACAGATAATGAATCTAAAATGAATTGCAAAATCAAAAGAATAATAGAAAAAAAAATGCAATCACCCTTTGTTCTTGCTGAATAACAGATAACAGCCTGATAAAGATCTGAAATGACTTTATTGTAGTGAGTGTGTGAAGTGTAATAAGTGTAAACTGCTGCATGCTGATTTCCTATAAGGGCTGCTCTGAAGAGAGATTAAACGTGTAGGCAGAAGTCTCATTCATTAATATGAACATGGACTGCAAAACCATGAGGGTCAGTTTTTCAAAATTCAGATTTAAACATCATTCGAAAGCGAGTGAATAAGCTTTTCATTGATTTATGGGTGCAAAAAAAACTAAATATTGAGAAAACTGCCTTTAAAGTTTCCAAATTAAGTGCTTAGGAATGCATGTTACTAATCAAAAATGCTGTTTTAATAATTATACAGTAGGAAATTTACAAAATATCTTCATGGAACATGATCTTTCTCTAATACCCTAATGATTGAAAAATCAATGATTTTGATCCATGCAATGTATTTTGGGCTATTGCTACGTATACTGTACCTGCGACCTGTGACTGGTTTTGTGATCCAGGGTCACATAATGAGACCTCAGTGTCAGTTCTCATCATTGGTCAGCGCTTGTACAGTATTATGTCATCTAATCTGATAATCTGATGATAAACAGCCAGCTGTTTGACTAATAATGGCACAAATGTATTTTGTGTATGAATTCACTTTACATTAGTTGTACATGTGTGGTAACACATTGGTTAATGGGTAACACTTTACAATAAGGTGTCATTTGTGAACATTAGTTAATGTATTAACCAACATTAAAACATTACAATATTTATTCATCTTTGTTTATGTTAGTTCATAAAAATACAATCATTTATTGGTAGTTCATGGTGTAGAAATATTGTTTATTATTATTTCATGGTAATTAATGAACCTTCTTGTAAAGTGTTACCGGCGGTTACTGCATTAACTAACATGCTCTAAATATGAACAATGTATTTTATAGCATTTATTAACCTTTGTAAAATGTTTGTGTTAGTTCACAGTCTGTTAACAAATATTTTTATTTGTATTTTTAATATATTAGTAAATATTTAATATAGTAACTAATATGAATAAATACTGCATAAGTTTTATTTATGTTAGCAAATATTTTTATTTAGTTTGACCCAGAAATACATATAAAATTCTACTTTTTACATAATTTGAAGAAATTTTGCCCTTGCAACAGATACTGGCTTCACTACACACACTTCATCACTTCTGTTATTTTTGCCTTTAAACTGAAGCACATGTGCAGAGAGATATTTCTCTACTTTTATTTAAGTTTTTAGAAGTCCTTTGAACAATAGATTGATTGATTTGCACTTTCTTCTTCAAAAGAGGGTTTTTGAGATAAATGCAACAGGGTAAACTGTAAAACTTAAGCATGTTCTTGGAAACATCAGCAGTCCCGGTGAAGTACATTGCTAGGTAAATCAGCTTCTTTTTACAAATGAAATGTTTAATTTGTGATGTTGTGTTGTTTTAAACCCTCATTCAACAAAACAGAAACAAATATGAAAGATGACTTTTTATTTATTATTTCTCCATTTCAAAGAGCGTATTTACTGTATGTTGTTTGTTTGCATGCTGTGTGTTACTCATGCATGTCTAACATATGTTTTGCTGAGATCTGCACCTTTATATGAACACCACTTGAATGAACACACTGTGTATGAATTTCATTATCGTTGCAGCCACTGTGCCACCTAATCTGGCTTCAAAACATTTTTACAGTTTCCTCTGTAGCCTTCTTACTCATAAGCATCGCATACAGTATGCAGAACAATGTTTCATTTTTTCCCCCGTACCATTGCTATCTTTTCCAGACATATGGCCTAAAAAACTGGCGCGTTTAAGTGAAGCGAACATCCAATTGTACAACATGAATCACTGCGGCTACACAAAAAGACAGTGAACAAATTGATCCGCTTTGCCTTTCATATGTCTTCCCCAGCTCTTCCCACCAAACAAACACTGGAGTCTGATCTGTTTCATGTGCTTGAGCTGGACTGGGATTGACAGTGCAAATGGCTTTACTTTATCAGCAGTGTTTTCACAGTTACAGACGACTTTGACCTTCAGGAAGAATTCCCACTGATTGGCCCTTCCATATGTGCGTCTATTACTGGGTACAAACCATCGTGATTGCAATCAGAATTTTGTTCTAAATTTATGTTTTATAACCTTGCAATGCAAGCAGTTGATGAGAGAACCCAGTGTGTCAGTTGTAATGTAGTCAGTAGTAATGTTTTTTTTGTATATATATATGTGGCTTTCATTGCATTTTAGGCACACAATGGTGTCACTGTAGGGATGTTCAGTTAAGTCCTGGTGCTGTTAGTCAGTGTAGTGGTGAAATACCTGTTTTTAAACTGACCTCTTGAGAACTCCCACAATCCTCCATTGGTCAGACGAACAGAAACCACTGACTCAAACTCACAGCAATGGTTGAGCCCATGTGCACGGTGGACTGGCCGAGCGGTCAAACAAACTGAGCAATGTTTTGAAAGCCCCACAGATTCACTGAACGTACACTCTTCAGGAAATCAGTCTACCAATGGCTCATTTATTATTGATGCTACACATTAAACTGGGATTGGACAGAGGATTTCTTGCTATAGCAGCTTTGTGACATGTTATAATTTCTTCTCCTCTGCTAATTACTTGTGCATGTTTGTTTTGCCATTGACCTGAGATGTGAATGACCTTTCTTATTGACTGCAAATCCCAGGTGTTAGATGGAAGCAAATGAATGTGCTTTGGGTTACTCTCAACAGTCTTCAAAGTAATTCAAAGGATATATCAGGGGGAATATATCAATACAATATGAATAACAGTTAATGGCACAATATGTATGTTTTCAACACTAGAGGTTGCATTTTCAAAACAATAACGGAGATGAAGCTCAATGACGGAGCATGGAAATAAATCCTACTGAACTTTTGAGATAATGTAAGTACACAACTGCAGGAGGTATATAACACTGTGCGAGTGCGTTTGGGATATTTTATTACAAAAATCATACATGTTGTGCCTTCAACAGAGAGGGAGCAGTTATATTTTGATATCTTTTAAAATATGCATGCCAGGCCAATAGTTGGCGACGTCACTTTGTTAAGAAACACGCCTATACCTATAACTTAACATGCAATCTGCATGTGCATGATGTCACCTTTTTCAAAAATTGGCACTGAAGTCTAAATGTGTATATTTAAAATTAATATAATTTTCCAAAAAAAAAGGTCAGTGTTTTCATATACATTACTAACATAATCCAAAGCATTTCCTAGGCATTGTGCTCATCCAAACAGGCTGCAGAAATGTTGTACTTTTAAGCATTTCAAATCATGTATACCTTAATAAATGTTTGTATACATTGTGACATAAGCTTTCACCAAAAATCAAATAGTGCTGTAAAGGGATATGCGTTAGGGCTAAGAAAGCACTGTCTAAGACTGGGGGTCACTGCATGTCAATGCTATTGTGTGGAAAGGTTTTGAAGGTTGCCATCCTCTCTGCCTTCTACGCATTAAAACTACAAACACAACAAGCAGACTAATATCTGTGTGCATAAAGCTTGCACCCACTGAGGAGTCAGCATTCCTTCTAAATACGCCTCGCTAAAGATAAAAGTAACTGGAGTGAAATATACCTGGATTGAAATCTTTCTTTCTGTATGATAGAGACAATTAGAGAAATATTCCAGATTAGCAGCCAGTCTCTGAGCATGTATTGGCAGCAGTTCATGAGCTCATAATGCTCGTGTTAATAGTTAAGGCCTCAGTTTCACTGGAGTAGCAAAGCAATACGATGGCAGTATTTGACTCAGGAAAATGTTGTTTACTTGACTTCCCATGACCTTTGCGAGGATTTTCCCCCACCTTTTCCACTCAAAGAATGTTGGAGTGTGAGTAACTCAATGCCAGTTTTACAGCAAACTAAATAGGTGACACAGCTAGCACAAATATTTCAAAGAGAAGCATTTTGCCTGTCAGGTTTTTGGACGGAGTCCATGATGTGCCGAGCCGTGAGTAAAGGGACTCATGCATTTCTTTTATGCTTTATATACTGACGTCTCCTTGCTGGCTACTGAGAATTTTTTTGGGCATCCAGTTTGTCGTAAATAATGAAAACATATCAAATATATTTAGGGAAATTGTAGTAGACTGATAACTTAGCTGAATGTTTTCTCAGGCACTTGGGAACCAAGTCCATCTGATGTCAGTTTGTATAAAAGACGTTTTCTGATCTTGGGTGCCCACCAGCGATCTGCTTTAAAAGGTGGGTTAGGATCATAGACTGTAAAAAAAATGGACGTAGTGTCCGTGACGTCACTCATAGGTTTCTGAAGAGCGTTTTTGAAGCCTTAAGTGGGCGGAGCCGATCGCCGCCATCTTGGCAACGCGTCACCGCGCGTCACTCCCGGATGATCCAAAATGGGCAATGAGGCGGGACGTAGGCG
>JAUCMT010000047.1:2999206-3032724 GCA_032357475.1 Enteromius thamalakanensis
CTAGATGTGGATCTAGTATGTAACCACAGAGTAAGTACACATTGCAGCATAGTATCTACAGCTGTAATATGTCTGTAACTACACACATGTAACAACCCTCAGAATGGTGTGTGTGAGTACAAATGTTTAACAGGACATTGGTAACAACACCGTTTTCTCTTCACTAAGTAGTCATGTGACAGGAAATACATAGCTACATTTAGTAACAGCAGTATGTATAAGAGTAACTGGAACAGGGGTGCACCAGTGTACTATATATACATGGTAACTCCTCAGGAACTGCCCATTTAATATAAAGTGTAACATTCTGTGTAACATCAGAGTAATTACATGCTAATTCCATAGCAATTGTCTATTTAATATAAAGTGTAACACGTTATTTACCCAAAAGTGCTGTTAGTCCTGTCACACATTTGTTCTTTCATAACCAAAAAGTGTTGTTACCAATGTCCTGTTACACATTTGACCTTAGACACACCATTCTGAGGATTGTTACGTGTGTACAGTAGTTACAGAAATATTACAGCTGTAGATACTATGTACCGGTGTGTACTTACACTGTGGTTACATACTACATACAGTACACATCTAGTTACAGTAATATGGAAGTACACAGGGATTATTAGGGACACTTAATATAAAGTGGGATCTCAAAAGGTTCATGTTGACTTATCTGGTAACACTTTAGAATAGGTAACACTTGTTAACTATTAACTATGACTTTTCCCTCAATACATTCTTTATTTGCTGCATATTAATAGTCAGTAAGGTAGTTAGGTTTAGGTACTGGGTAGGATTGGGGATGTAGGATACGGTTTGTGCTTAAATAGCACTAATAAATGCACTAACAACATGAGATAAATATATTTAAAATACATTTGTTTCATACTAAGACTTACTGATAAAATTATAATTAAATTATAGATTTTTTTAATTATCTCAGATTTTTTGTACCTTTTTGAAATTTCAGTAAAAAACATCTGTGAGACGGTGGTCTCATTATAATATCCAAACGAGAGTCACTCAACCATTCAGTCATGAGATAAAAGACATGCTATTCATGTCATTAGTTATGGATTTTGGCCTGGTCATTTGGAAAATATTGTGATTTATTTAATGAAACCCTGTCTGGCCACTGTGCTTATACAAGTATAAAATGTTGACTGTCGTGTACTGTGAAAGGCAAATGTTTTCAGACAAAAAAAAAAGAAAATGTTGACCTAATGCCTAAATTAGTGCTGCTGCATGCATGTCAAACTTTCAGATTTTCATATTTATCCACCTTGATTAATGTCTTAAAGACATGTCACTCAAGCAACTACTAATTATATTTCTGATGCCCCGATTCAGGATACACAGAACAAATAAGAGCAACGTTTGGATCGCTTTAAACCGCAATCACAATATTGCCCCGGATACATACAGTATGTTCCGACATTAAAAATAAAATGTGTAATTTCTTTATTTTTGAAATGGCAAAAATAACTATGCATTCTAATGCTTGCAATGCAATGAAGTAAAAATTGACTGAGTAAACAGCGGTTGAGGGTTTGCTGTGTCCGGTACATCAGTGTTTTGATAGTTCCACAGAGCCACAGTGTTTAGACTTTTTTTTTTAGAAGAAATCAGCCAAAGAATGACTTGCTTCTCCACTCAAATTTTGTTCATAGATACAAAAAAAGTACTGTATCATCCGAAATATTACATACCATACCTTTGAAGAATGAAAACAAGCCTGCCTTATAATGAAATATTCACTCTTGTGAATCTGGAATCAGCCTTGAGCACTTCAGGTCTCTCTCAGTACGGTTCATCTGCTATAAAAATCCCATTCATGTTTTTCTTGGATAGAAGTATACAAAGTTCAGTGACCGTATACGCTCCTGTAGATGTCACAAGTTAAATTTTCTCCTATAATTCTGAAGTGTCATTGTAAAAGTTTCTGTGATTATTAAAATGCTGCTTTCCAGTAATGCCTTAAAATCCTCTACTGTAGAATTTGAAAATACCAGTGTATAAAAACACTGGTTGATTTTATAAAAGACTGTATAAATGTTAATTGGTTGATGGCAAGTTCCCTCGCTATAGAGTCAAAACAGTAATAGATATACTGTAAGTTTTAAAGAAATACTGTTAAACATATCATTTTTGTAAGTAAAAAAGTCATCTTATAATTTGGTATTATGATATGAGATATTTACATTGTGGTAATGTTCACAGAATTAACATCTTTCTTTAAATTCCACTATTTTCAAAATCTTGTTTTTTATATTAATATTAGGGGTGTAACAGTTCACAACAATCATGGTTCGTTTTTTTTTTAAACTTTTTTTAGTAATGAAAAACTTGTATAAATTAACTTTTTTTTTTCTTTTTTCTTTTTTTTTGCACAATGATGAAGCTATACTTCACATATCCTCTGGGGTTTCCTCTTATCAGCAAATAAAACAAACCTTCTTTATAACCAAAACCAAATGCTCCTTATAAAAAATGAAATGTAATATTGTAGTAGAAAGAAAAGAACAATTTTGTTTTTAAATGGAACTCAGTTTCAATCAATCAATAAATTCAAGTTATTTTTCAAAAAGATGAGATTATCCACATTTTCTTCAGACAGCACAGATTGTGTCTTCAACATGTGGGCCGCTGTTGTGCTTCTGTTAAATATGAATAGTACATGTTTTACCAGTGACCATATGTGTATATTAACGTAAGCAATATGTACCTATATCAACGTAATAAAATGTGCCGGGGTTCGTGGTCTGAACCTATGTTTTAGCACCACCCAGTGGACATTTCTCATTGAAACCGTGGCGAAACAGACAGTAAGGTATGTAAAAACTCATTAATGTTAAATATCCGGGGACTGTCACTTAAAGCTAATGCTCTATCACAGTGTTTCTCAAGTCAAAAGTGTCCCAAACAAAACTACCGTCTATGAAAACACATAGATACGAAGCTGAATATGTAGGATGCTAACATTCAAAAGCATCAGTTGAGTTGAGTCGATGTTACATATGGGATGTAACATCTCCGTTCCCTCCTTCAGGGAACGTGGGTAACCTACGTAACCCCAGACGTTTTCAAATATCCTAGCATATTAATATCTATCTAATATAATTTTGAAGTCACATGCTATTTTTAAAGTAATTGTTTGAAAACTTTGTAAATTTATGTAAAAAGGAATAAAGAGTGTAGTTTTACTGCCTCTAGTGTTCATTTCTTTTGGAAACTGAAGTGATGTGTGCATGTTTTGACAATAACAAAGTTTCGGGAGGAGCGGTAATTCGAATTAATCGCAGCTGTTCCTGATTCCGTAATTAATCTCCTGCCATTAATCAGCTACCTTTCTATTATAAATAAACCCATCTCCTTCCTACTAGCATCTCGCTCTTATGCAATCCCTCCCCCTCCCTTGCTCCTCGGTCAGCATCATCCTTGTCCAGGGGGGCAGTCGGAGGCAGAGCCGGGCATCGAACCCTCGTCCTCGCTAGGGCTGGGCCCACTAGGGTTCGGGGCTTGCCTGCTCTACCGACTCGCTTCGCGGACGGCACGCCAAACCTGCTTATCAAATTATTCATTAATGAGAAAGAGCGTACTCGTGAAGTACTTATTGGTACGTATGTCTAAAATGTGCACCCAGGTACATTTATTTATTGCATTGTGGGATACGGTTCCCATTGTAGTTTGCTCTGCCAACAACAAAAAAATGAGTACGTTTTCCATTCGTTCTGTGCATGCAGAATATTAGTGTATTGTTCTGTGTAGTGTGCTGTGTTAAACAGGACCAGTGAAGACACTCCAGCCATGCAGGTCTGTCAAAGCAGTGCCTTCCTCAAAAGGAAATCAATGCACTGCAATCTAAAAAGTACCTGGAGCCCAGCTGGACATAATCAATGCTGACAATCACATGCAGGGTTCATTTTCACCGTGTCGACATAAGAAATGTTTGTTTGATCTTATAAGCGGCGACACTGACATTATTAACAAGCTTTGCGAGCGCTATTCTGTAATCTCTATAAGCTTGACGTGGCCATTTGGCATCTATAAATAGCATGTTCCTTTGGTTTGGGTAAATGATGATGATTTAAAATAGGTGGTTCTCCCATAATCGTAGCTTGTTCAGGAAAAGAGATCGTCTAATTTTGGCTGTGGTGAAGGCTCTCAGCTCAGGTCTTGATTGGAAATGTTCAGAGGCGTCATGCCCGTTCAAACAGATGCGTTTAAGCCAAATGGGTTTTGAATGCAGCTTTAAAAAGACAAAGGTGATATTGGTAACACTTCAGATTAGAGAACACTGTTCATTATTAACTAGAGCTGTCAGTTTAACATGTTAACGTTCTTTTGCACAAAATTAAAGAAGGAATAAAGAACACAGAGCTGTTTTGGTTACTCATGACATTCATTGCATTGAAAAAATAAATAAATATATAGGCTATATATATATTTATAGCTTAAACCCGTAAAACCTAAAACATTGGTACCATATTTTGTAGAGTAGAAATCTGGCAACCACAGCTGGCAGATTTTCACCGTAAATTTTATGGATTTTTTTTACAGTGTAGGTATAACCGTAATATAAAGTGTTACCTAATTTAAATTTACTGACAGCCCTACTATTTACATGATATATATACAGTATATATTACATATTGACTCTTTATTATTACTTATATACCACATATGTCTTATTTTCCATGACACATTTGAGTAATAGTGAATATGTGTTCCCTAATACTAAAATTATTTTTATTATTGGAAGCTGTATTTGCAATCCAAATCTATTAAAGCATTATCATAATATGTTGGCATTTGATAATTGCTGTTATCATAGGGATAAAATAAATAGTTTTTGCTTATTTCATTAATTACTCAAGGTTTTTGGTAAGAACTGTCACATGTCAGGGTGTGTTAATCAGTCCAAAAGTTTACAAAATATTAATTTTAGCCAAAGAAAAATGTAAAACAAAAATGAATGAAACGAAACTCAACCTCAACCTCAACCTCAAGCAAATCAGTTTGAATCTGTTTTAGTGATGCAGACATGCTGCCTTTAAGTGCACTTGGTAGACTTGGTAGACAGAGTTGGGCAGTTATTACGACACATCACGCATTAAAGAGCCCAACAGAACGAAACACATTAACAACGAATGCTGGTTTCTGTTGTTCAAGTGGATTGGAATGACTAAATAAACTCTACCTAACATGATATCTAACATTAAACAGTAGCATTAGTTTACAATAAGCTCTGTTGGTCGACATCTTGAGTTTTACTGAAATGCATCACTGAGAATCAGTAACTTGCATCTAGTTTCTTTCCAACAGCTGGGTTATCTTTGATAATTCCAGGTTTCCCTCTGAAAAACTCATTTCTGGCATTCTGTAGGACATTTAGAGAGAAAAAGCCAAACTGAAGTCACACCTGCATTGGCATCAGATCTCAGTCATGTCTGCTGCTCCGCTGAAACAACACTGTGAACCTGATTTAGCTCAGATCTAATATAATCCTAACAATCACCATATCTTTAATTTTGCGCTTTTGTGACGCGCTTTCCGTTCCCAAAACCCAACTGGGATATGAAGTGCATAAACTATAGAGATATTGTGCATTGTTCTTTTTGTTTACTTGGCAAAGCTTTTGTTAGCCAGAACCGGGCACTGATATTAAAACGATAAAAAATAACTGGATTTTTTCAAAGCTTAGAGTTGGTTTTGTGTTTGTCTCCCTGATATGAGACTGCTGTGGGATTTGTTCTTCTCTAGAGGAACAAAATATCTTTTCACATCATCTCTCAGAAAATGTACATTACACATAAGTGACCTCAGAAGGCATCTTGTATTAAACCAGACTTAATAATCCATTCATTCATCTTTTTCCAGACCTGTATAGAGTCATGGGGATGCTAATCTTTATTATAATTTTTAAATGAACTTTTAATCAACCAGTGTGTGTTTTTTTATTTTCATTTTATTTGTTTATTTATTTTTGTGAGTGTTTTTTAATCAGTTCAAGTTGACTAAAGAGTCCTGGAAGAGTAAGAAGGATTGTAGTCATTTCTCACACTAGCCTTTGACAGCCAGAAAATATTACAATGCATTTATCATGAGTTTGATAAACAGTATATCTATTGTTGAAAAATGTGCCTGTTGCCTTTCCTTAAAAGGAATGAGACTTGCTGTGATATCTGGTTATCTGATATGAGGACATTCATCAATTTTTAAGCCTGGATTAGATGTCCAAATACTTTTTGGGGGACTTTATCATGTGCAAGAAATCTAATGATTGTGAATGGAGTGGAACTCTAGGGTGGTATTGTCTTTTTGTTAAAAACAAATAAAATGTAATCCTGATTTTTTTTTTTTACATCTTACAAAGCATTTCATGAGCTCATGAATCACACAGTTATGATGCATTATAATACTTAACTATTTATTTTTGCACTTTTATAAAGTATGATACATAAAAACACATGACAAACAAACCTTCAAATATTCTAATGTGTTTTGGTTACAGAAATGTATGGAATTATTTAGTGCTTTACACCTTTAAAATGCATTATTCAAAGCGGCTTTGAATATATTGTTACCAAATACTCACGTTAACATACTCTCAAAATTAATTTACATAATCTTGCATATAATATGAGTTAGAGTTAAGCATGAGTATGTATAAAATATTATAAAAAATATTTACATCGAGCTTGACGTTAAAGAAGTATGCACACATAAGGGTAAAAATCCTGAATTATATTAAATGATGTGTTTTGTGTCTCTACAGGTTGATGCTGATGATGTCCTGACTAAAGACGAACAAATCACTCTTCTGTTTAATGCAAAAAGAAAATGCGAGGTAGCCATCAAGTCCAAACATAAAATCACTGGTAAGTCAAAAATGTCCTATTATTAAAAAAAAAAAGATTAGGAGTAACAGACTACTTTCACTGTCTACCTGGAGAGCAGTTATACTCACTCTCAGGACAGTTGAATGCTGCTGAACCCACATTTTTGACAAGCGCAGCAGTGGTCGATACACATGTGTCTGTAGGGATGTGATCTGGGGTCAGGCATCGGACACATGCCGCTAAAATCAACTGCCATTAATTAAATTAAATCTCTGAGCAACACTTCATTAGACTGAGCCAAAGCCAACAGAATTCATTAGTTTCTATGACACTGCCCTGACACGTCGTTATTTAAGATGTTTGCCGAGATAGGCAGCTGTCTGTCAGCGTCACACACACACAGGAAAACAGATCTCTGTCTTTCAGTATCAAAACGTTTCAGATTCAGTTCTGTCATTGTACTGAAAGAACAATACGATATGTTTACTAACTGTTTTGTGCTGATCACTGGGATGATGCTACGTGCATTAAAGATATTTAATCTTAAAAAGAAAGTGCTTTGCTTTGTGCAGTTTCATGCTTAATTCCTTCATGTTCACTTACCTAAAAAGTCAGTCTTATTTATGGTAATATAATAAAATACAAGAATAAATTATTCATACAACAACATTTATTGAAAAACATTCATCTGACATTTATGTACGTTTTTGCTAAAACATGAAAAATGCCATTGTGAGAACATTGTTGAGTTCATAACTTGCAGTAATACATTGTTAATAAATATGTAATGTTCAACAGATCATTAGTTTAATTTCAGATATGAGATAATAGTTTAAAGAACTAATTATGTTTGAGTTTGAAATAATAAATAACTGTGAAATAATTGGCTTTTAAATGTTTACTAATGAACTGTCAAATTAAAAACCTAAACAGATGCTGTATATTAATTAAGCTTTACAATGCCATTAAACTAGTTCTTTAAACTGATTAAAATGATTTATATTTTATGCGAAGCATCTTTTGTTGTGAAAATCTTGTCAATTTATACCCAGTTAATTCTGACATGTGTGATGTGGTAAACTTTACAAATCAAATATCAAATCTAAATTTTCAAACGCGTTATCTCATAACCAGAGTCTGTAGTTTACATACTTTGCATACATCGCGTATCTTTAAAAAACATTTATTAATAATTTGTTCATGATTATGCAGTGCCCAGTCTTTTCATCGTTTATAAACATTTACTGTTAATTATTTGGTACCTTTATAGGTATTGTACTTTTCTACGACTGTATGAAAATTTGAGTGGTGCATAAGAGCATTTATTGTTGTTAGAAATATCAATAAGTTCATTAGTGCACATCTAAACACATTACACCATGTTTGTTAATGATTTTTGTAAAGTATTACCAGTGGGGATAATCACAGTTCTCTGTGTCTTATCCTCACTTAATGAGTAAATGTGGTGGTGTCTGAAAGATATGTTGGCGTTGCAACTTTAGAAAAGAGCTGCTAAATGCAGCCACAAGTTTCCCTGGAAAATAGCATAGCGCAGTTGTGTGTAATCCCTTTTGGGTGATTTGCCACGCTAAATAGAGATCTGGGAATAGAGTGTGCGAAAGGCTTTCATTTTTATGGTAACCTCAGTTTCCTTTCACTGTGGTCACTTCGTTCCCGCTGCCCCGTCTCAAACGCATTTGAAATAACCATTTTGGTGGCCCATTGTCATGGCCAGACTGCTGCATTATTTTCTCATCACAGGCTTATTTTACTTGTGTTAAGTCACTTCTGTCTCGCAGCATGAAACAGTTAAGGATGTTTATGTCCGAACGCTGAGGAATCTGGATGTCAGGCTCTCAGCGGTCGGTTCTCACACAATCGGAGTAAGTGTTGGACATTTGAGCGTTCGGTTATAGATTTGGGACGTAATGAAACATGACATAAGCTGCGGCACATTAGTCACCCAGAAAGAGTCCTTTTCCCAGACATTTGCAAGACTTCCTGTCCTTAAAATAATTATGCGTGTTTAAGGATTTCAAATTCAAATGAGAGTATTGCCTTCTGCATTTGATATTTTTCATATTTATATGAAATGGTTTAACATATGCTTTTGATTTCAGTTTCTGTTTTTCAGAAGTACTAATGTATTTCTCCAGACAGTTACGACTAGCCGTTATTTTATTTTTAGGCTTTTGTGTTTGTTCTCGACAGATTCAGTTATTGTGAGCAGATGGACATGCTTGAGACATTTTTAGAAATATAGTTCTTTTAAATTGCATCGCACTTAAAGCAAATAGCCACTGGCCACTACAAAAATCTGGAACACTGCATGCAATTTCCTTTCAAGTTTATACAGTTTCGTTTCTTAACATTATGTTACTAAAGTAGTTATTAGTATTAATAAAATCTGCACATTTATTCTTTTTAGTTAAAGTTAAAATTTGCATTTATGAATACATTTTTGAGATCAAAAGTTGGTCTGTTAACTGAGAACTGACATGAATAATGAGCATTTTTAATAACTAACAGTAACAAAGATTAATAAATGCTGTAAAGTTGTTCATTGTGAGTTAATGATAGCTGTTAATAATTACAAATGAGACCTTATTGCAAAGTGTTATCAAAATCAATTAAAAAATCATGAAACAACAAAAATGTATATATATATAGTATTCAATGCAATTATATCAGAAGTAACTAATTCAATTATGGAATAATATGGTCTCTTAAATGGTTGCTTTTTAGCATGCATAATAATAGTATAGTAGCCATTTATTAGTAGTCCTAAAGCACATAATAATGCCATATTCTATGAGCTTATACATCCCTAATCAGACCCAATACCTAAACTGCACTGACTTTTAACAAGCAGCAGATTTGCTATTCCTTGAGGAAAAAGTCATAGTTAATAGTGAGTAAGTGTTGCCTATTCTGAAGTGTTACCTCACTTTACTTTCTCTGGGGAAATGTAATTAAATTACTGGAATGCATTACACTCAGCTCTGCTACTTTTCCAGTATTCACGGCTGATTCGAGAATCGTGGGAATTCATTAGTCAAAATGTGAGAACCTGGTTTAAATTCCCTCTTATATTAGTAGCTGGTTTATTTCAGTGCAAAAACTGATTTGGCCATGACGGTGTCTTGAGAGGGTCCTGATGAGATGGTAGATGCCGGCTAGCAGCCACAGGTCTCAGAGCAGCCGGACTCTGATGCTGAGCAGAGATCTGGCGCTCACATGACGTCTCATTCAGACGCTGTCAGTGTTTGCTCGTCTGAGCTCTGTCACACCTAATGCCTCCCGACATCTCTTTCGTGTCACTGCCAAGACGGACAGCTGTGCTTTTACGTTCATTCCCAATGTCTCATTTACTTTGGTTTGCAGATTTCTTCAGAAATACAAAGTGAGGAATAACAGACAGGAGTAATTAATACATATATATATATATATATATATATTGCATGTTTTCTAATTGGTGCTTGAGAAATGAAGCATTTGTGTTTTTACCCACTTTCAAGTATTAAATATCTTAAATTGCTCCTGTTTATATTACGTCACAACTGTTCTTTGATTTATATTCTTCACAAACCAAAAATATCCTGTTTATGCCCAAACCTAAATTAGATTTTGAATACCAGTTGGTCTCAGAATCAATTAGTGATTATACTTTCATTAAAATATACTTGAGGACAGTCTGAACATCTCAGAGGTGCATGACTGAAGCATTCAAATATCATATGATCATTTTATATATGTATGATCAAGTTTTGTTGCAAATTTAGGGTTATATAAAGACATCTTGCAGAATCTGAAATGTCAGATTTGTTTGGATTGCTAAAAATGTGTGTTTTATTTTTATTGTTTTTATTTTTTACATATTTTCCTACAAATACTTTTGTTTGTTCAGGATGTCAGTTAACTGCATTCAGACCCATTGTTAAGATAATTTAGGGTAACACTTTATTTTAAGCGTCCAGAATAATGCATTAGTTAAGCATTAATTAATGGTTAATTTGTTCACAAAAATTAATAATTAGTTGAGCAAAAACACACTAGTAGTAATGATAAATAAACTAGTAATTTATGATTAACTTGTTCACAATTATGCATCAGTTAAGCATGAAAACACATATAACTGATGATTACCTGAACATACTGTATAATAAGGGCATATTAGCCGTTATTTACAATTAATTAGTCATTTTAAAAACAAACATTTATCAAACTTTCTTTATTAGCACTAAATTAGTGGCAGTTTAGCCTTAATTATTACCTTTTAGTCTATAAACTTGAATATTACTCAATAGGTGCCAAAATGAATATGGATTTAGAATAGGGGGTCAAATTCCATTTATTAACACTATATTAATCGTAATTTGGAATTAATTATTAGCTTATCCTAATTAATAAACTTGAATATCACTCAATAAGTTTCATAATGTAGATTTAGGGGGTCAAATAGACTTTATTACAATATTTTAGCTATAAATATGCAGACTAGCAGTAATTAAACATGCTAACAGTAACAACAACAACAAATATATATATGTGCATATATATTATATTAGTTAATATATAAATATATTAATTATTTTTTAATTATTACCTTATTTTTGTTTGTAGCATAAATGTATGTCTTTAAAATGACTAATGAATTGCAAATAAGGCATAATATGCCCTTACTATATGCTATACTATATACTATATACTAGTGTGTTTTTGCTTAACTAATGCTTAATTGTGAACAAATTAACCATTAATTAATGCTTAGCTAATGCATTATTCTGAACCCCTATTCTGAAGTGTTACCTAATTTAGAAACTGTAAGTTTAATGCAGTAAAGTAATAGCTATAATCTCAAATTATAGATATATTATAGATTCATTGTATATATAAAATACATTTTTATGACATTGTATATTTGGTTAAAGAGTTCAAAAGGAGTTAGCTGCAGAGAAGTCATGAATAAATGAATGAATGTAAATAAAAATAATATGTTTATGTAATTAAAGTATTTATAAAGTAGTGAATAGTGAAGGGTTGTTGTTGTTATTGTCACTATTGCCATCTTCAGAATGATAAAAATACATCCAAAAACTGAGAATGAAGTTTTATCAGTCTGTTGGAGGTTTCCTGATAATGTGAAGTGATGTTACTTGTGCGGGATCTTGGGTGAGATTCCCTGGGATCTGGTCTTTGCTCTGGGCTGTGTGTTGAGTGAGTCAGATATGACCTGTTTACCTGATGACTCTGCACTCTTTCTGGTGGCTGTTTTCTGACCCCTTTTGGAAGGGTGCACACGTCTTTCTGATCACAGAACTTCTATTGAAATTAGGCTAAGCATGTAACCTCTGAGACGGAGCATGCATGAGGTGCTAAGACCAGATGTGACTACTAATGGTTGCAATGCATTTTGTATTTGGGTCAATTATGTCACACTTTTCTCTTTTTTGTATTTGTATTTTCTATATTAATTAATTATTAACTTTTTAAATGAAAGAAACAAGTAGCAAGCAGCAATTGTCTGATTTCAGATGCTTTAAGATGTAAACTTTTAAAATACCCTGTTATACAGTAGCTGTCCAAATAATAACGTTCAACATTTGGTAAATATTGACCTAGCGAGTCCATAGAATTATATGACGCTTGTTATGTTGAGGTTGAGTGAAAAACCTAGAACTGGATAGCAAAAGTATGCTTTTTATTAACTAACAGCTCTATCAAATGAACTATTTACATGCATCAACAAGCATTGGAGCAGTGGCATGTTTTAGCATGATGTCACTGCAAAATCACAACAGAATTTCAACATATTTTGATAATTATTGATACTTTTTGTGTAATTAAAAATGTTGGGTAAATCAGAAGGGGTGTAACAAACAAACAGGGCATATCATTATGTGAGTTGTATCATTTCAACAGTGTTATAAATTCTTGTAGCATCTGGGATTGTAACGAAGAACAGACGGATGAATTTTCTTTCCCTTTTGACTCAAATGATGCACTAAGCGCTCGTCACTGTCAGCGCCGTCGCAGCAATGCTTAGTGTTCTCTTGCTTTTGTGAGGAATTGCCAAAACGTCTCTGGCCCAAGTACAATAAATGCATGTCATAGCACATTAAGGAGATTTCCTCCAGGAGTAGCAGTAAAAACAAGTCTATTTTCAAGAATTCGTCATCAAAAGGAAACGGCCACCCGCTACATCCCTCCTTCTTGCTGAGCGAGGAAAGACACGAGGATTGATTCAGCAGTGGCTTCGCCTCGCCTCTGACCAGGTCTTTGTGAGACCACCCTTGTCGTTCTATGTGCAATTCATGTGGCATTCTCCACTAACCGTCAAGCCAACTATTATTAGACCATCGCATCGCCGTGCGTATCTGAGATTGTTTGCTCAGCAAATAGTTAGCTGAGTTGGGTTTATCTATTCTAGCCCAGGCTGGAGCTTAACCTCAAGTCAAGGCCTGGCCTCAGAGCCCGCTGCACTGCACAGCTCTTATTTGTTATTATTGCACGTTTGTGCTTTGGTTAAGACCAAGTCTCCATGAACAAGGTTCTCATTGAGAGAGACACTGAGGTTTCGGCCCGGGTCGCACAGTGCAGGGATGTGGCTTCCACAAGCCCTGAGACTCTCTGGCCTGTGTGTGAAAATAGCCTGACGCTCAAACTTTGCGGTCGGGTGTAAAATAACACCACCAGATTGCTATAAAAGCTTTCATATATCAAAACGCCGGCACAATTCGGGCCAAGCCCAAATCTCATGCGAGTAGGGGGCGAGAAGACAAATATTATTCAGAAACCCCAAATGACATCATCAATAGCCACAACCTCATCAGATACGATGATAGCTTCCTCGTAACCTTGGATTTTCGGGAAATTATATACGCCACGTTTCTGTGTGGAGTTAGATCTGAAACCACTGGGCTATTGGAGGCGGTCTGCGGCTTAATGCTCTATATATAAGACAAAAACGTCAACATTTGGCTATTGTTGTTTTGGAAATGTGAAACACACATGGCACACTCCCTTCAGGACGAGCGTCCTGCAAAACAGGCCTGTTGTCTGAAACTCCTTTTATTACATCTGCGAAAAATTGACAAGCTGGTCTCCAGGCGTATAAAATGAGCTCCATCATATGCTTTGATTTTCCCTCTGAAAATCTTTAATTACAGGCATAGGAAAATAATGAATCTGCAGTAAAGCCATGCGCCGAGATTTATCCTTAACTAGTTATTTGTGGCAAGTTGGGGGCAGCTGGTTTCAATAACAACGACTGAAAGCAAAGCCAGAAACGCAAGCGTTGCCAAGAAAATGTGGAAAAAAAACAAAAAGACATTTCTGTGGGGAGAGAGGACCCAAGAGTGAGATAATTCTCAACCAAAGCTTTACTTAGTATAAATATCTAGTTCTGTCATGAAACTCTAGATGGCGCAGGCTGTAAGGTCCTTAAAGGCATAGTTCACCCCGAAAAAAACAGATCTGTACTTTTTTATTTTACTCTCTTTTAAACCATGCTGCTAATCACACATACTGTAGCTAGAGATTATAGCATTCTCATTGCTTGTCGGAGCAGAGGCTGTGCATATGTCTTGGCAGTAGATCTGCTTGTTTTGGAAGACTAAATTTTCCTGTCCTGTCCTGTTTGCTGCCATGCAATGTGTGTGGATATATGCATGTCTATTGATGCATCAGCTTGTTTTATATAATCAGAGCAGCATGTAAAGTATGTATATTGGCTTACATTTTTCATGTTATTTTCTCTCCTGCTTTGTTGAGGGGTAATTTCTTGTATGTTGTTTGTGCAGCAGCAGCTTGTCGGTGTGTGTATTGGCAAGTCTCTGTACTTAAAATAATAGCACCAAGCGTGAATAGCAGATCTATTCCTCCATAGCCAAACATATTACAGTTGTCACATCCATCACCATGCTAAACGATTCCGAGAACTGTCATTTTAGAACTATCTAGTTCAGTTATTAAACCCTACATAGTGCAGGGTGATAGGGGGACCCTTTACATCTTCTAGAATCTACTAGCTGTCATTTACTACATTGCACAAGCTAATTGGTCTCTTTTGCATCTGCAGCCATTGAACCTAATGCACAACAGTTAGATGGTCTGTATGGTGTTTGCTATAAGCACAACTTGCAGGACAATATCAGAAAGCCTCCTACTTCCCCAGCTCCAGATGGAGCAGTCTATTATCTGAAACCAAAGAGCTTCCTGCTTAGCAATTAAATGTATAGCTTCAACATCCCTTCACCTCCACCAGCTCCACATGTATAGATGTTCTGTAAGGATGGTTATTTATGCAGCAGTATGCATGAAATGTTCACAAAAGCGTGTCTGTATATGTTTTTCCAGTAGCAAGTCTCTGTACTATCTACGTAGTTCAGTCATGAAACTCTGATCGTTTTTACATGCAATCTCATAGCTATCATATCATTTCTAATGTAGCAAAAACTGGTCTCAAATGGTTTGTTTCAGTATTTGTTTTAAGAAAGTGGTGCAGCATGCTAACAGAAACCTTCCACCTCCCTCAGCTCCACCTGTCTAGATGTGCTAAAGACAATTTCATATAAGCTATTTGTCCAGCAGCAGTATGTGTTAAATGCTCACAAAACGTGTGTGTATGTATTGCATGTAGGAAGTCTCTGTATTATCTAGAGCAGTCATGAAACTCTTGATTACATGTGAGGGTTGCAAAGGTGCATGTTTATAGTTCATTTTTCTTAAGTAAAGTTTTCTTCAGAAATGTAGTGACATAAACATTTTGAAATGTGTAATGCTCATTTATTCAAATTAAGTCAAATCCTTGTGAAAAATCAGTTTGTAGTGGGTAATCCAAACAACCCAAACCAACGGACCAATCAGAGCAGAGTTAGCTTATTGAATGGATCTTAGACGCATTTAAACTTGTTGTAGGGGTCTCCAAAACAATATTAGGACACTTTAAAATACCGTATCTGCTCTTTAAATGGTTGGATTCTGTGTTTTCTGTTTTAGAAACCTTCCACCTATTTAAAAGAAATAGCTATAGGAGTGTGAGGGCCAAATGAGAATCCAAACCCGGTGATAAGTCCAGACAGTGAGCTGTTGACATCAGAGAGGTCAATAACCAGTGGTTGAAAGTCAGGTGGTGAGGAAACTTCAGGGACCGAAGCAGGATTTTCGATGACAGACTGGGGTCATAAATAAGTGACCAATCCACACAGGCAAATCCTGGGGGCAGAGCCTGGTGGGACAGTCCAAAGGCTGGGATAAACAAGCCGGCAGAATCCACTGGCCTAACTGAGATGATGTCAAGAAAACAAACAGAGACAGGTCACAGTAACTGGAGAAGACAAGACTAAACAAAAAAAAATAAGGGTAAGGGATTCAACACAAAATGTGTGGCACTAAACAATCAGAAAACAATGTATAGGAAGGAAATCACATAAGGAACAGGTTAAAATTAACCAAATGAGGACTAGATGAGCACTAAATAAAAGTGTAAAAGAAAACTAAGAGACAACATAAGATAAGCTCATGACCTACACAAACACAAAGTGTCTTGTGCTCATACATAAAACAAACACTGACACACAATCAATAAAGACAGGACTGCAAGGACAGAACTCTTGACAATTTTTCCGCCTGTGCAAAAGAACAGAGGAGCTAATATCATAAAGCATTTAGAAGTGCATATATTGTAAATGTGTGGCCTGGACCCCACGAGCCCCCCACAGGAAGTGGAGAACGAGGGCAACGCTGGACCGTTCCCCTAATTGGACTGCGGCAGTGGAAGGGGACGGCGGTGGAAGACAAGAACGCAGAAACTGAGTAGAGCAAGTGAGCGATATTTAAGGCAGCGGAGTAGAGTTTGGCAGGTAATTAATAACAAAGAGATTGGTAGCAGCAGCGATCATTCATGCATAGTCCTCCTGAAATTCGATTAACAAATCGTCATTAAGACATGGGTGTCAAAACTCAATTCCTGGAGGGCCGGAGCCCTACAGAGTTTAGATACAACCCTAATTAAACACACTGATGTAACGGATAAAGTCCTTCAGGCTTAATTGAAAACTGCTTAGGTTTTGTTGGAGTAGCGTTGGAACTAAACGCAGCGGGCTCCGGCCCTCCAGGACCTGAAATTGAAATAATGTAGGTGGTCTAAATCTTAGCTTCATTCTTTTGTTCCTACACGCTTTCATTTGCAGATAGTTGAATGACATGAACCATTCTTAATAGAGCAGGAATAGAAGTTGCTTTTTGCGTTTGGTGTAACAGCAAGTTATAGTACAGTATGTCATGAAACAAAGAAAAAAAGTTGTGTTTTAGTTGTTTCAGCAATTGAAAGAGAGTTTGGTGTCACGTGTGTAAAGAAGACACTGAAGTGCAATCTACCAAAATTATAATTACATAAAGCACAGAAATAAATCATTTCAGGGGTGATATGTAATTTCATAAAACATCATATGCAATCATGCACAATCTGTCATTAACTTCCCAGTGCTAACTTAAAGTTTAGTGTTATTAGCTTGCATTAGTCATCCCACTTAGAACTGCAGGCTCTTTCTTTTACTTTTAATTTGTCATATTTCTGAGTGAAACAAGACATGAGCTGCATTTTTCTAATGTTTCTAATGCTTGTACTGTACATCATAGAAGTACTGTAAATGGCACTTTTTTTACTTTGATTTTTAGATTTGAACACTGTATAAGTAAATTGATATCTTTTAAAACTTCAACGCAAATACTCACTGCTATGATTAGCTTCAGATCTAAACAAAGTTATACTTGGAGCTCTTTTGAAAACTTTTACACTTGCCAAGATTAACTAAGAATGAAAAGTGTTTATTATAATATTATATTTAGATCTACTCCCATAAAAGGTTGCAGTGCTGAGCACTGTAGCCGATCACGGTCATGTCTGTTGAATGCAGTGATCTCACCCTTATTTTTATTTTATTTTTCATCATAAGTAACACAGTACGAGCACAATGTAAATAAGAAATTCATTAAGCATTGCTATTAGTGTAATTGAATATAATAAAATAATAGACTCGCACTGAACTTGATCTCAAAATGCACTGACAGTCTAATTCTGCATATTAGTTAAAGATAACAATAATTAGATAACAAAGATAATAAAGATAACAAATACTTATGTGATATTCTGAAAAACTTTCAGATTTACATTTGCTGCTACTGAAGTTGGGATATGGTCAACAATATCTAATTCTAAGCAGATATAGGGATGAACTTGAAGCTCAGTACCTTATTCAGAAAGGCACATGTGCTTAAAAAATATGCATTTGCATTCTCTTGCAGTTATATATAGTTACATAGGTGTATTGTGTATACATTTTTGGGAATCAGGGAGCATCTATTAATATGCAGAGCACTGAAATCATTTTTGAATGCATGCTCATTTTTACTTACTCTGTGGGTTCATCCAAAATGACACTAGGATATATAACAATAGGATGGATGAAAATAAACAGAAATGGCAATCTGAATAATATTAGTAGTATTGGAGTAGTAGTAGCAAGTATACTAATAAATAAAGACCATTTCTATTATTGTTATTGTATTTGCTACTACTGCTACTCACGTACTACTAACATTATTCACGTGATTCTCATTATAGTTCTATTGATGTGTTCACTTTATGTTGTATGTTGTGCACAAAATCCACACTGTCTTCCTATGAGTCCACATTTTGATGATGTATTTTGGCCACAGTGTGACTACCGCAGCAAACCTAACAATGTCCGTTTAGGGGCTTTGTAGAATGCATTATTCATTTTCAGTGCATTTTTGTTTATTTTATTTTTTTCTGTGGATTTTTCGGTTTCGGGCACATCCATAGTACTGTATGTATAATGTAAAATCATATGTGTGTTAGTAAGTATCCAGTGTGGACTTGAGAACTTTTGAAAAATAGCAGTACTAGAAATGTCATGGTTGTGTGCAAATCATGCTTTGTTTTAGACCCTGGTAAAAGAAAATGCATTTTTAGTTGATCCTTTCATAACTGGACGATGCTAAATCTAGGCTCCTTGACAGTAGATGGCACTTTTGAACAAGCAGAAATACAGTGGTTACCCATGTGTTCACTTCTATTCATTTCATTTTCCAATGACTCATAATCCATGTAACATGTTTGTACGTACTTGAAAAAGTAATGTCAGGCCAGACTAAATTAAACTGGAGAGTCTCAAGGATGCAAACAGAAGTGGTCAGAAGAGATGCATTTGAATTGCAAGGTGGAAACAGTGTGCATCTTGACTTGTGATTCGATCATTCAAGGTGCTTCTTTACACCAGGTGGAAATAGAGTCTAAAATTTGAGACTACTCACAATGGGCTTTTGTTGAAGCTGTGTATTTGAGGTCAACACAAATCCCTTAGTGTTTGTGCACAATTAAAAAATGTCTGCTTTTCATGAACCAATGATTTTCACCCCTCCCAATCTGTTTCACATCAGAATACTGAAACAAAATCGGTTTTGAATGCTCTTTCATGTTGGCTACAAAAGAAACATGCATGCAAAGGGCAAGCAAGATAACAGTGCTTTGAAAGCTATGCATTGTTTGAGTGATTGACACTTTCTGCTCAGCCTGAGTATATCGAGCAGATAGACCAGAAGAGACTGTAGCACTGTCACTCAGCTAAATGTGTCCAAGTGCCAGAGAAGCCTTCTGTCAACTACACCGTATCCTCTCTAACTCTGTCCACAGATTGTGGAGGAGGGTATTCTTGTAATTCCGGAGTGAGTGGGTGGTGCAGGTTTTGGAGCGGTGGAGTTCTCTCTATCTAAATGTCAATCCTGCTTTGTGTTATAGAGGGCTACTGCATGCCGGAGTGGGATGGCATCGTTTGCTGGCCCGAGGGACTGCCTGGAAGGATGGTGTCCACTGCCTGCCCGGAATACATATATGACTTCGACCACAAAGGTGAGCCGGCAGCCGCTGACCTGTGCCTAACTGGTACATGTCAACTGACAATAATGGACAACATCCAGCATGCACATTTTTGGAAGCCGCCACCTCCTAAATCTGTGCTTTTTTCCACAGCGCACCATTGTTGGTGCTCCGAATTCTTGTCAGACAAACATTTTGGAATATGTCCATACATTTTTAAATGCTTGACTTGTATTCATAACAAAAACAGGGTGTGTTTTCATAAAGAAGATGTATTGTGGACCTGGACAGTGAACTGAGGACTCCTAACTTCATTACATTTACATTTATTCATTCAGCAGATGCTAAAGTGACATGAATTCTTGAGCAAATAATCCAAGTGAGAAAACAATACACACCAATCAAATACGTGCTTGCGGCGATGTTTCTGCAACATAGATGCGTACCTTATTGCATATATTTTGCAAAAGATTAAAAGTGAAATGTCCAGTGAGATGCGCAAAAAACACGTGTTCAATACGTGGTCACAGACATGTTTTCTGCTAATGCAACCCTGCTATTTTAATTCCTTATATGCACATTTAAGCTTTTTTGTTGAACCATCATTTAACGGGATTTAAAGCGCTTGAAGTGCAAAACTACATCATGTGAGCTACAGAGAAAACATACTGCATTAGAAGTCCCATATACAACATTTGACACTTTATAAGTGACACCCACATTCAAAACTATCAGTTTTTTCAGTTTTGCTGAAATCTATAGGCATATATTTCCAATGAGCCTGGGTAAATACGAACAGTGCTACTGTAGCTTTACAAATTGTAATTGAGTAGAGTGGTGCTATTCTACAGCAGTAATCTGTGTTGGAAGAAACAAATTACAAATAATGGATGTTGAATATGTGCTTAATTACTACTAATATATGGATATTATTCTAGTAATATGAAGGCTAATATGCAAATACTTGAGAGATCCTAAAATCAAGTGTTACCATATTTTCTAATGTTTTAAGTTGTATTTGGTTAATTAACACAATAATGTAACACTCTATTGTAATAGGTGAGGTTCTCTAACAGTGGTAATAACAGATTTTGAGCCAATGTCATGCTGCTTTTCAAACAACAAGCTTCCTTGCTAAACAGTGTTTGCAGTAGAGCATTAGTTACACTAGAGACCTGCACGTGAAAACACTAATTGGACATCTTTCTCAAATCTGTCCTCAGTGGTGGCTGTTTTTTTATTGGATTGCTTTTATCAATAATTTAATCAATATTTGTAGCACTGTTTGATGCTAATAGCTGTAAAAATGTGTAATTGCATACTCTGTGGCCGTCTGTCTGATTGAGAAATCAATTTATGAATGTCCTAAAAGAAGGCACCATTGCTTCAGTAGAGTATGTGTTGTGCTGTATTCACAGGTCATGCATACCGCCGCTGTGACATTAATGGCACCTGGGAGCTGGCCTCAAATAACAACAAAACCTGGGCTAATTACAGTGAATGCGCCAAAAACCTCGGCCATACTATCCCCAACCAGGAGAGGGTAAGACCTTCCACCTTACAGTTGCTGTTATTGACAAGTCAGATTTGCATCCGATGTGTAAATCAATGTGTAAATTTAATTTAAAGTGTCATCACCCAAAGCGTAAAGTTCTGATCATGTGCTGAATCATTCGTGATTTCTGGTTTCTAGCACTTAGTATCTGATTCATTAAGGAATTATGCAGACAACTGTAGTCAGTGAACATATAAAATAATGCAATGCATGGAAATGTACCTGGACAAAATATATTAGTTTGAAATATGCTTTCTCTCAAACACTGGGATACAATTACTTGTGTTGCTTCCACTGATCTATATATATATATATATATATATGACTGGATCACTCGCTCTGCCTACACTTTTCTACCTATTAGTTATGTAAGTATTAATCTGTACCTTTAAGGTAGAGACCTTTAGGTACAAACATAAACCTTTTAAAAAGGTACCGCCCTTTTTTGTATCTTTATTTCTGAGATTGTACAATATTTGTGTGTGTGTGCATTTCAATTAAGATTATTTATGGATAAATTCATGTGACCACAGAATTTATTTTTCTTGTTTAATTATATTAATAATTTATTCTGTAGTAACAGTTCCATATTAGCAACCCAGAGTGCCAGAGCAGTTAATTACTGTATTAAGAAATTTGTTAATAGTACTGTTTACTCAACATGAAATCAAACCAAACAAACTACTAGTTGCTACTTCAAATACAGTAGATTCTTTATACAGTATTTGTTTTTCACTCATGCAGTACAGCTGAACATTTACATTAAACCTTTAGCTCACCATAGTCATCACTTAAATTCCTTCTCTAGTTTCTGGTATATTCAAGTAGATATTTTTGCATGAACTGAGAAGCCTATTAGTATGTTAATTTTAAAAGAGTTTACATACTGTAGATTACAAAAACATATGTGCTTGCATGCAAATTCAACAAATTAGTAAGAAGTTGCTAACATTAGCACAGCTATTGCTCATTGAGAGCAGTATACACACTATAGCCTTTAATCATGGAGCTGCCCACAATCTAAACACTGAACTGCTCTTCAGCTTAATGATAACCACAAAAACACACAGAAACTCCTTTAAATGTCAAGTACAAATGAACATTCAACTCCAAAAGTCTTTCCCTTGACATAAACACATAAAAAGGACTTTTTTCAACATCTACTGTCCTGATCCAGCCCTATGCAAAGAATATTGTTTAATTGTTTAATTTAATTGTTTAAACATACAGTAAGTGGATAACCTAATTGTTTTGCATATCCTGTACATGGATTTAACACATTTAAGTTGACAAAATGTTCAGCAATTGTGTTGCTTTAGCTCATTTTAATTAAGTGCATTGTACAAGCAGCAAACTATCTGGTATCATGGCATAAACATACCTTGGTGAACTTTTTATTGAGACATGAAATATACACAGAGATGTCCAGCATGGTACAGCATTAACTTTTACAACAATCCATGAATATTTCAATTCTGAACTGCTGCAATACAATACCGATATCAACCGAATTAAACGTCACTCAGTGAACATTTGTCTTTGAAACTGAGACAAAACGTGCACATACAAACAGTGTTGCAAAAAAATGTGCACAGAGGTACATATTTATAGACCAGGTTATTTTTAAATGTGTAACCTACTGCCTTGTTTGGTGAGAACTGCAAAATGCAAATCGTGCCAGGTTATTTTTGAGAAACCATGCTAAATTTGTCATTTACATGGTTTTAGTGACGCAGTATATTTCCAGTATTGTGCATGTTGAACGGGACTGCAGGTGTTTCGTGAATTCAGCGCAGTTATTTCTGTTGACATTCATGTGAAAAAGTATCAGCTGAATAATAAATTACACCCTTAGTGTTTAAATTTTGAATTGGTCCTCACTCAAAGCTGCCGTTCATGCCTTAAGAAGACATGTAGACTTGGAACAACATGAGAAGACTATCTCATGCTCAAACCACACTGTGTGAACACAGATCATTAGTCGTCAATGTTAACACTGAAGTCTTTTGTTTGTTTAGTATTGTTTAGATTGGTTTCTCTCATCTGTGCGCTTTTCAATTTGGGTTTTGACAGGCGAAAGGCTGAGTCGTGGGCCGAACTATTTATCATTTAGATGAGGAATGCATTTCAGCCGAAAAACTGTTCCACTTCACAAGTCTGAACTGAATTTAATCAATGGAATCAGCATAATCAATGTAGTTCAGCAAAACCCTGTAACAGAAAACATCTGGATTACTGAGACTCTGTAGCTGCTTGAGTTTGTGTACTGTACATAGCTGGAAATCTGACTGGGTATAAGTGTCCTCTGATATAGGGTGTCTCTTCAACACCATCATCTAATGAATCCGTGTGATTGGTTAATGTTGTGGCCACTGATATATTCATCATATTGCGGCATCTTATGGGTTACATTCTAGATCTTCTATTAAAAATTATATATTTAAAATATATTTAGCAAATATTGTTTTGGCCTTTTTGCATACATATATTTGATATATTTATTTGAAAGTAGCCTTTAATATCAAGCACTTCATTGTTTTGTTCGGTTTGGGTCACATCCTGCAGTGCATTTTCAGTTTCATTTTGCGCTCACAATTAAATGTAAATTAATGACATATTTTATGGTCATATCACTCATCGTTAGTTCTGCATGACATGAATAGATCAAAAGGAGTCATTTTTGAATTTCCTGATGAAGTGGATCATTAAGGTAATTGCTAAAATTAATTTCCGACATTTACTGCTGCGCATCATTGCTCATATCTCATTTGTTCATCCTTCATTTAGCTCTGAGCAGGCTGGCCATTTACAATCAATTTGTTCATGTTCGTAACAATTCTGTCTCCAGATTAGCTTTCCAGATCCTCGGTTTCTCAGCGCACAAAAATGATTTGTTCAAATTATCAATTATGGTTTCCATTTTTTTATTTGCCTCTTTTTTGGAAGATACTTTCCTTTGATCTGTAACATGGTTGGACGAGTGTAGAGATCTGTATTTCGAGGTCATGCCTTTTTGCTTCTCACATCCCAAGAGCCACTTCAGCAGTTAATGAGAAACTCAACCATGCAAATGAAACTCTTTGGAGTGCAGCGACTCAACAGTACAAACGCAGCTCTGGGTTTGGCCGTGGCATCTATGCTAAATGTTAACAGCTGGCAAACCTCTTGTTCTATCAGCTCCAGATCGCTCTCGTCTAACGCACAGCACTGATCCAGCCCGCTCAGTGACTGCAGTGGTGATGTGAACTCGCTCGGCTTCCTACTGCCTGAAGTCATGGCGGTTGAAAGCGTGGCCTCTCACTGCTCAGCTTTTGTCGAGCCTCTGAACTTCCAGACAAACAGTTTTCGCACAAGGCTGTGAGCAGACACCTTAGTCACTGGGTGTCAGCTCACTCTCCAAATAAACAGCTGCGGAAAAACCACAGAAGGCAGAGATTGGATAGGTAGTTCTTTCGGCAGCTCTGCTTTTGTTTACATGCCAAAAGATGCGAATGCTTGAGCTCTGAGTGTAAGCCCAAAAAGAGATTACACACCGCTGGCATGTGTTTTCATGTGGTGCAAGTACCAGTAAACATAAAGAAACTGGGATTGTTTCAGACGAGTTCATAATATACTGTGTTGAGATGAAAAAAATATGTAAAGGTTCCAGATTTTGGACTAGTCCAAAGAAAAATAGAAGATAATGTGCTTTTAAAAGCATGTTAGGGTTTATATGAAATGCATGAACTGCAGGGAACACAAATTGTTTTCTTACATAATATTTCCTGTGGTGCACTTACATTTTTTTAAAGAAGTATTTAACTACAAAAACAATCACATTTTTAAAAAATACCCAGTATAATATTTTCGTTTAAAATTGGTAAATGTACAATTGACACTTGATGGTTGAATTAGGTATTGCAGACCAAATTCTAAATATTGGAAATATTCTCAGACTTGATGCACACGCAGGTTGCCAGATTGAGGACACCAACAGAAAAGTGCACACATCATGATAAATGAAATGAAATATGCAGTATTTTTCACCAACTAGCAGTGGGACGGTTACACAAACCAAAACAAACACTGACATTCTGGCCCAGAACGGATATTTTCAAAGAAGAGTAAGGAACATATAAGGAAGATATTTTGAAGACAGTTTGTCTGTTTTGGTCACCATTGACTTCCTTAGTAGGAAAAAAATACTATACTAAGTCACTTATGACACAAAAGCTTGGTAAATAATGACAGAAAGTTTTGGGTTGAACTATTCCTTTGAATGTCTGCAAACATATTATGGAATTTATATATGCTTTAGTAGACTCAAAAACCTACATACAGCACCATTATAACATGTCTTCTTACAGATATCATATTTAGATTTCTTGTTGAAGAAAAGGTGGCGGCTCTAAGCATATCATCACAGTCATGTCTCAATTTCTGCACGCTCATGAATGCTTTAATCATAACTAACACAGGGCAAGAACATAAATAAGAGATTCACTGAGTAGTGCAGACAGGGTAATTGATTATATTATTATTATTAACGAACTAACAATTTATGCATTCACATTGCTAATTGCAGGTATTTTATTTGTTTGTTTGTTTATTCAATTGAATAGTAAATGTTCAATATATATTTAAATGAATTGTCTGTTTTATACGCTGATTTTAAAATTCTTGCTTAAACACCCAGCCCTACAGTTGTATTGCTCTTGGTGCTGTTATTTGTTAGCTCTTGTTCTCAGTTTCTTATTTTTGTCTTTATTCTCAGGAGGTTTTTGACAGACTTTACCTGATCTACACGGTGGGCTACTCTATCTCTCTGGGATCACTTATGGTGGCGACAGTCATCCTAGGATACTTTCGGTAAGAAAAACCCCCCTGCTTGTTTTCACAGAAAGAATTGACGAAGCCCTTCACAGTAAAGAATCTGAAAAGGCAATTTTAAGGGCTTTTTCCTCAGCCCCCAGCTGTGCAGAAATGATATTGCTTGGACAAAAATGGCACATCAAACAAGACTCGTATGCATAAAATAGTCTGCTATTGTCTTTTTACTTCATGTTTTTCTCCTTGATCCATAAAGTTCCTGCATAGAACTTGCCAGCAACATTCACAGCTTTAACACTGCCAGTGTTTCTTCTAAATAACAGAACTATGTTGCAAAATATTTCATGATTAAAGGCCATAAATTAAAGATAAATTAGCATTTGAAGTTTTCAAACAAAGGCTATGTATAATTTTTTGTCAATTTTAAAGGGGTCACATGATGCCATTTTTTGATCTTTCTCTTTGGAGTGTTACAAGCTGTGAGTGCATTGATTAGATCCCTGAAGTTGCAAAGATTAAAGTTTCAAAACCAAAGAGACATTCTTTATAAAAGTTGTGACTTGTCCACAGTTTAAACACACTTTTCTACGTCACAATGTGGGTTAATTTTCATAACACCGCCCAAATAAAGAAGGCGGAGCTATTATTCTGGCTGTAGTGTTGCTGCAGGCGCCATGTTCTGGAGACGCTGTGTTTTATTGTGAAGAGATTTGTTTTTTCTTCCAAAAGAGGACGCAACTAGAAATCAGTGTTAAGTTGTGTTTCCAACACTGTTTCAGAACAGCTGAACACAAATATTGGAGTGTGTTCAGCACATTTCCGGAGGACTGATTCCTGAAGCTGACAGAGCAGTCTATGCTGGCTGTGCACAGAGACTAGAAAGAGAGCTGCTGACCACTCACAACCTTTAAGATAGTGAGCTTTTCTTATTAAAAGAAGCTGCTACTTACTATTCAACGTGAGTTTTGAGCAGAGAAGGGGTGTTTCTCCGATCACGAATGCAGAAATGCTGTTATGTTGACGTTTTTAAAACAGCTTGCACTGATTGATCTTAATGCACACCAGAAATTCCAAATGCAGAATAAATCAAGACAAATACATGCAAACCTGTGCACATAGGAAGGCTTGAACCGCTCCGCACTCGGGAACTGCACAACCACCTTGGATTTCTCAATAGGATCCGATTTATCTGAAAGAGTTTGTTTCCATTTAGTAATCTTTCACCGAGCACTCATTAAACATTGCTCAGTGATTAGAACATCACGTACCTTTCTGTTTAGGTGGGATTCGGACGATATTGTAGGCCAGCGAGGCTCCCTTCCCCATGCAGTTTCCTATGTTGTAGACTGTGCCATCTTTCTCGATGTGTGGATGAGCCGTTACTCCATTTATATTCACATAGTCACACAAATCAACCTTTGGGAATGATTGAGCAATATTTCTTAAAATGCTGTAAAGATTTAAACTACATTTGAATCAATGCACTGAAAATCCCTGTCTTGCCTTTTTCAAGGTTTCCAAGGTTTCCACGTTGACTTTAGTGATATAATTAGTCTCGGTGACGGCATAAAAATCGTCTCCGATGGGGTAAACATTCACCAGGCAGTTGTCTGTCACCTCAACGCCTTTGAAATATGTGAAGAACCTGCCAAAATTGACCAAACTTGAGAAAAGCTGATGCTCACCAGACTTGATGAATTACAGCAATTAATAACCAAACCTGGAGAAGATGTTCTTGCAGGGATCTGGATAAGCACAGGTTCCAAACTCAGTAATTACAACACGTTTCTCTGTCATAGCGCGAACATATGCATCTGTTTTGACAAACCTGTGGATAATTTGGTTATTAAACTTTAAACTGAAACAAAAACTATAAAAACACAAAGGAAAACAAGTTTTCGTCTTAACTGAGTTGTACTAAATAATCAAAAAAACTTAATTAAAAAATTTAAACTAAAATTAAATATATTAAAAATTATAAAAAAGTAATTACAATATTTTACAAATATAAAAAAAACTACTAAAAGTAACAAAAATGCACAATAGCTAAAAGTTTGAAAAATATACAAAAAATAAAAATGGATCATAAAAAGTAATGAAAACTATAGTTATAATTTCAGTGAATTTCATGTTTTATATTATCTTTTTGCACGCCAGTAATGCCTTTTTTTGTAAGGAATGTATATAAAATATTATTAAATGTCCTAATTGAACTCTGCATAATCCTGTCTGTTAAACCAGGCCTTTATGTACTAATATGTACCTTTGAGGTACCGCAAACATGTATATGATTTACTTTGAACTGGGGCAGAAAGCAACACAATAACATTAAGATTATTTGACGTACTTGCGGACATACGTGACCTGTCCGTTGCTGAAATCAAACTTGTGCATGAGGGCCTGGCCATCGAAAAGATGGAAGAAGGGCTCCGATCCCACCTCAAACAAACCGGGGCCCAGACGGAGCAGACTGCCTTTTATAAACGACGGGATGCGACCTACAACAATGCACATTATGCACAAGTGTTTCTTCCAGAATTGTAATAATTAACCATACACAGGAAAATCTAGAAAATAAATAAATGAATCAAATTAACATGTAAAAGAAAAATGTAATTCAATTGAAAAAGCACATGCAGGTGCATAGTTACAAATAGATGTTAATTTGGCAAAAACAAGCACATCATCTTTTTTTTTTTCCCAGAATATTTTCAGGCAGTAAATAAAGCCATAAAAACAGTAATACCAGTGACGGTGGCTGGAAGAGGTTCGTTTAGCTCCTCCACAGTCTCAAAGATTTTCTTATAGCCTCCAGCAGGGTGCTCAAAACTGAAAAGTGAGTTTCATTCAATTGTTGCATAAATGCATACAAAGTAAAATCACTACAGACTTTGCATGAATCCAAAACATTAAAACGTAAAGCTTGTTTCGTACAGAACAAAACGGTGGCTTACCGGCTAACCATGATTGCTGCTGGGACAGTCGCGTCTGTGACTCGGCTTGTTCTTGCTGGTTTGTCAGCAGAGCCCTGGGTTTATGGGTTTTTATACTCTATCCTCTTACACAGGTTTACTCTGACTAACTTTGTTACAGCCAATGGGAGCATTTACTAAACAACAAGCCCATTGTACAAGAATTTGAGTGGCCTTCACAATAGCCAGTCCTTCAAATAGGATTTGAGATTTTCACGCAGCTGTGATGCAATCAGGTGTACAAAATGTGATTGTACAACGTCAGAAATGAGCTGAAATCAGCTGACAAAACACCCAACAAAGACTTTATTCAGCTAATAATAACACTGAAACTCATATGCGGCGGTTTTCATAATGCCGCCTATGTTTGAAATATTTCAGAGAAGTATCAAATAAATGAAAAATAAGTATTAATATTTTTAATTGCATAGCAGAAATCAGTATTTTTATTTATTAGTTTTTTAACACTAATGAATTGTCAAATCTGTCAGTGGCAGGGAATGTAACTGTTAAAATAGCCTCACAAATTGAATCAAACACTAATTTGATGCTGTGTAATCCAGGTTATGGCAGCACATTGTTAGTCTTGTGGGAAAAAAGACTAATGATAAATTCACCATAAATCAGTCCAGCAGCTGAAACTGATGCTTTTAACATTGTGACACTATACAACAAGAGCTGTCAGTCTTCTGTGATTTAAATGCAGTAAAAATGTTGATGTAAAGGTCTTTTAAGAGCAGGTTATCTTCCTGCTGAGAATTCTCAAATATGCAATAAATCTATTAGTGTGCCTATTTTAAGCCAGTGCTGCTTATTTAGTTTCTGGATGTTTTGTAAGCTCTGAGGTCCCAAGCATGAAGGGTTTTGTGGCTGCAGCACAAACGAAGGGCTTTCCGTTTTTAACATTCCTGAGCAGATTTGTGAACAGATTAACTGAGAAAAACACATTCGTTTTAGCAACACAGCCAAACTAAACAAGCATGGTATCGCCAAAAAATACACAATTTATATAAAGGTTTCATTCTGGGTGTCTCTTATAAAAGTTGTACAAGAATGTGCAAAAATATGACAAATGAATAAATGATGTAGCCTATTAAAAAATACATCGTTATCCCAGTGGCATTTTTCATCTCTAGTTTTATTTATTTATTCTGTATGTTTAACATACAAAAAAAACAGCATGTGAGAAGCATGCATCATTTTTTAATAACACATAAGGTGATAGTTCGGCAAAAAAATGAAAATTCTGTCATATAAAAGATATTTTGAAGAATGTTGATGACAGTCCCTCAGAGTATGGAAAAAAAAAGACAAACTGTTGGGTTACCTTGCCCTAAAAATGAGTTTTCCAGCAATATTATCACCCTTCATGTCATTATTATTATTTGAAATGAAGGCACATAGAGTGCATCTAAACTTAAAGTACAAGGAATTTACATTGGATCAAAGTTTCATGTGACGGGAGGCTGTTTCTGTGGATTAATCTGAGCTCTTGTGTGTATTTACACACGTGTTGAGAAAGGTCTCGAGCAGAACGTGTGAACTCGTGTCCTCTCTGCATGTGCAGTGCTTTCTCTGCTTGGCGTGGCACGAGGGGGTCTGTACTGAAGCTCAAATGCAAGCCTCTTTTCTCTTGTATGTATTTGGTGGCTTGTGTGCACACTCATCTCTGCTCTGCTGCAGTGTTTTGGACAACAGCAGTTCAGCCTTGCATTTCAGACGGCTCTGACTCGGAGTCAGGCAGCCTGGAGCATACCGTTTGCATGATAGGTTGCTTTTGACGAACTCTCCTTCGCTCTGATGCATGAATTTAAACCACTTCGAGTTTGGCGACTACAAATAATTTGAAGCTTTGTGCACCTAATATGTGACCTCGGACCACAAAAGCAGTCACAAAAGTAATATATTTGTTTCTATAGCCAGCCTTACATTGTATGGGCCTGATTGATTTTCATTTTATGCCAAAAATAATTTGGATATTAAGGAAAGAGCATGTGCTATTAAGATGTTTTGTAAATGTCCTACTGCCAATATATTAAAACTTAATTTTTGATGAGTAATATGCAATTTAAACAACTATAAAAGACAATTTCCCCCAATATTTCGATTGTTTTTGCACCCTCAGATTCCAGATTTTTAAATAGATGTATCTGCAGATAAGTACTGTCCTATCCGAACAAACCATACATCAATGAAGATCTTATAAAATCATCGTATAGCCCTTAACAGTCGAGTGAATGAACACTACAGCGACAAAAGCACTAAGGCATATTAGAATAAGAAGCTGAATTTCAAATACTGCCATAACTTCATGCTTGTATGCTTCAGGGTTAATTCTCATCCAGTGCTAAAGTGCCTATGTGTTCAGTTCAGTGTTAGGATTTTATCTTATATGCAAAAAAGAAATCTCCCTCATGGACCTCTGAGACCAGTTCTGTAAAGAATCCTCCAAATCAGTTACTTAATCCAAACATTGTTTATTAACCATAATTAATTAGAATGATTTCTCTCTTACATCTCATAACAGACAGTTCTTGCTCATGACCTACCAACAGTCTGTCACATCATACATGAGAGCTTCTCATTAATAGCTTGACGGATCAGCTCAGACCTACCCAGCTTCTCATTCATGCATCACGCAACAGGTCACATTTACAAAGAAATTACTTACAGACAGTAATATATAATAATAAATCTGGATGTTATTAATGGTGCACAAGTATTCAAACTGCTGTTTTATTAATCTTATTGAAATTGTATCGATATTATTCATTTATAAAAACTCAAAATGTGGGAAGGCTTTATTATAAATGCATAATTTTATGCTATTTTAATTACATTTAATACCTATGTGCATAATCAGAGCATATAAATCCAGTGTTGCCTGAAACAAATTGGGCATAATTCATTGCAGAAAATAACTCTTAAAGTTTAACTTACTATTTGTCTTTTGTAAAGAATTTAACCGCAAGAGCTTGATTTTGAATTAAAAAAACAATACTTCTGTACAATTTCAGATTCAAACCATATTAAATACAAGCTTCCAGTCCCCAGAACCTTTTCCATAGTAAAGTAAAATATTGTGTCCACACATCTGGTAATAATATTAAATTTCTGCTTTCTTATAGTACTTCCTCAGTGCTACACGTCTTCATGCAAACCCGTTCCCCAAAAACTGAAATTCTCGATACTTGGACCAAAGCAATCTTACCGTTGAAGCCTCACCACTAAATCCTCTTTATCTGGGCCTGACATCCTTCTGCCAACCCCTAACGGCAGATAATGCCCACAGATGGACAATATCTCCTCATGACTGGCACAAAGTGGGATTGAGTTTGAAAACAGCTCCATCTGAAGCTACTTGAGAAAGCTATTTGAGGAAGGTTAATTCCAGAAGAGAATATTCCAGAACATTAGCCAGCAGGGATAAATGAAAAGGGCTAAGAGTGGATATACAAGCGACCCGTAGAGAGAGTGATCCAGAATGCCCTGCGAGATGACCGAGAGGAAGAGCATCCAGCCCTCGCTGAGGCTGACGGGCACTTCGATGAGCTCCTGGTAGATGAAGACGCAGTAGAGGATGGTGAAGGCAGGGCTGAGCAGCACCATGGCCAGAGCGCACAGAACTCTAACAGAGACCGAAACACACACAGCAAGAGATATGAGATTAGAGGAGAGCACAGACACAAATTCAGAGATATCGCTGATGTTACAATCAAATCAACAAGTAACATGTACACTGCAGTCAGAATGAGAAACGCAAACACTTTTGGTCACTGTTGACTTCTACAGAAGAAAAAAAAAATCTATGGGAGTCAATGGTGATCTAAAACAACCCGGTTACAAACTAAATTCATACGGGTTTATAATAACGACAATTTTCAATTTTGGGTAAAAATTTCATTTTGCTTTAAGAAATAGTTCAGTTAGGACATTTAATTAGTTTTTTAATAAACATGAGAGGTGTGAATCTTGAGAAAAGGCATATTTTAAGATCTATTACTGCACGTTTCTTTCAGTTGAAATGGCTTAGAATTAAACGTTTAGTCTCGCTACGTTCAACCAGACGCAAATCACGTCACTACTAGAGCAAGCTCCGTTAACGTGGCGCGAATTTGCGCCAAAGTTCAGATTTTCCAACTTGAGCGTTTGCGCGAATCACGTGGCACACGCAAATCATGTCTAGTTGCGACTTTTAATTGACTTAACATGTAAATCACTCGCGCATAGCGCTTCATTCGCGTCTGGTGTGAACGCACCATTAGTTTAGGCTATGTCCACACTGATACGTTTTCGTTTGAAAATGCATCTTTTTCTCTCTGTTTTGTACGGTGGCCGAGAGAGCTCAACGCGCTGCAATTAAAAAATAACGCATGCAAACAGAAAAAAATGGCTGCATCTTTAAAATAACGAATGCAAACAGAAAAAAAACGGCTGCA
>JAUCMT010000047.1:3032824-3043814 GCA_032357475.1 Enteromius thamalakanensis
TAGGTGTAGGGTCAGTGTAGGACAATACCACATACAGTCTGTACAGTAGAAACACCATTACACCTATGAAGAGTCCCAGACGTGTGTGTGTGTGTTGCTCACACTCTCTCTGTAGAGTGTGTGTGTGTGTGTTGCTGACACTCTCTCTGTAGAGTGTGTGTGTGTGTGTTGCTGACACTCTCTCTGCTCTCTCTGTAGAGTGGGTGTTTGTGTGTGCTGTACTCCTGGGCAGTCTCCTGGTCATCCTGCTGGTGGGGGTCTGCTGGTGTCAGTGCTGTCCTCATTCTTGCTGCTGTTACGTGAGATGCTGCTGCTGTCCAGACACCTGCTGCTGCCCTCGGCACCGTGAGTCCCTCAGACACACACATCACACCTCTGACACGACTGCAGCTGACTGTGTCTCTCTGAAACAGTGTATGAAGCAGGGAAGGGCATCAAGTCAGCGCCGCCCACTCCTGTTTCCATGTTCCCTCCATACTACATCCCTGGGATGCCAGCCATGGTGCCCATCGCTCCACCCTCCCTCATTGACCCAGTCCTTTCCACTGCACCATCACTGGAGAACGGCGGCTCAGGTCAGTGGATTGTAGACATTTACTGGCACATTATTCACTTGATTTAGCACTGCAGTATTTCAGGGCATGTTTAAGAACTTAGAATGAGTTTAAAGTGAAGGTAATACATGTGCAGACAGACTCATACATATACTATAGCAGATAGTTTACTATGGAGTCAAATCAATGCCACATATACTCTATAATAAAAAAAGTAAGTATTTAAGTGAAAACAAACTTTCAAAAGAAAGTCAAATGAGATGAGATAAAATAAATGAAAAGCAAAATAAAAATGCAATAGAAGTTTAGTTTTTACAATTCCTCAATTCTTTAGCAAGTGCATGTGGCTTTGTTTTGACTCCATATTTATGATTATTACCCAAAAAATATAGAGCACTTGAGCACAAATATTCCACTGTGTTTTGTATTAAAGGGGTCATATGATGCGATTTTCAAGTTTTCCTTTCTGTTTGGAGTGTTATAAGTCACAGAGTGGGTTTATTATCAAACTCCACCCGAATGTTTCCAGAAAGAAAGAAGGCGGAGCTATGATTCTGTCTGTAGTGTTGCTGCAGGCGCCATGTTCTCGCTGTGTGTCATTGTGAAAGTCAAACTACTTTGTTTGTTCTTCCAGAAGAGACACGACTAGAAATCAGTGTTAAGTTGTGTTTGTGTTCCAGAACAGCTGAACACAAATATTGGAGTGTGTTCAGCACATTTACAAAGGACTGATTCCTGAAGCTGACAGAGCAGTCTATGCTGGCTGTGCACAGAGACTAGAAAGAGAGCTGCTGACCACTCACAACCTTTAAGATAGTTAGGGTTTCTTATTAAAAGAAGCTGCTACTTACTATTCAACGTGAGTTTTGAGCAGTGAAGGGTAGTGCTTGTTGTTTTTCATTTCTCCGATCACGAATGTAGGCATGGTGTTATGTTTAGAACGCGATGCAACATGACGTGTAAAAAGACTGATAATCAGTAAAAATGTCCTCACGACATGCATAACATTTTCACCACGTGTCAATCACTGGATAGCTGGCCAATCAGAGCACACCATGTTTTGTTGTTTTAGAATGATGGACTTTGTACAAATAGAACCGTTTCAGGAGGTGGGGCTTAGAGGAGAAAACGATGTGGAAAATAATGTGTTTTTTGCGCAAACACATTTGAAGTATACTAAACACACAAAATAATGTTATTTTTAGCAACATAGTATGACCCCTTTAAAATATAAGTAATGGAAGAAGTCAGTATATGAACTGGAAAATGCATGAAAAAGTCATAACTGAGCATGTATTCCCTGCAATTCTGACTCTTTTTCTTGTAAAGTTTTTTTAACCCACAATTCTGAACACAGCATTTGCAGATTAAAAATGACAATTTGTCAATAAATAAAAAAAAAAACAATCTGCATTGCTTAAACACCACAGAAGTGTGAAATGGCTCTTAATCAGGGCGTTTAGGCTACATTCTAAATACAATATACACGCCACATTTTGTTGACTGGATTTGTTTACTTGTTGCAAGTTTTATGATATGCACATGTAGGCTTTGGTCGTTTAGATGCAGCTGAAGGTCTGCTAGCTGCAGATGTTTATATATTGGTTTGAAGGAGGAATGATTTACAATAAACTAAATGACTTTGAGACTTTTTTTTGTCATGTTGAGTTGATGTGTGCTTTTAAGGTCATGAGACATGATCAGAACAATTGATGTGTAAATAATTAATACAACCTGCTTTAACACTCAATAATTAGCTTATAGTATCAAAGCACTTCTAAATCATTAGCAAACTAGTTTATTATAGTTAATTCATAGTTTATAAACTCCTGTCTCTACATTGTAAATGAATTATTATCATAAGTTCCCCTTTCATTGTCATTGTAGTTAACAAATTATTATGTTTTATATTTTATTATTTAGTTTATATTAAGTGGGCAGTTCCTGAGGAGTTACCATGTATATACACTGCTATTACAGAGGTGCAACAGCTCCACCTACTTTACATATCCCTAAACCTACCCAACTACACCCCCTGTTCCAGTTACTCTTATACATACTACAAAATGTAGCTGAAAGAGAAAAAAGTGTTGTTACCAATGTCCTGTTACACATTTGTACCATTCTGAGGATTGTTACATGTGTGTTGTTACAGAAATGTTACAGCTGGTGATACTATGTAGCAATGTGGTTACATACTAGATCCACATCCAGTTACTATGGAAGTACACAGGTATTAGGGACAATTATTATAAAGTGGGACCAGTTATGCTTATTGTAATAGTAAGTGCATGTAACATATGTATTAAGGACACCATAAAATAAATAGTTAATAGATAAGCTACTAAGAATTTGTAAATTACAGTGGCAATGAATGAAGAACTCAGTATTTGTACATAGCCTATTCATTTATTAACAATGTGTAGACTGTGAATTAAATACAAATAAATAATACTTATTTGCTTTATATTAATGATACAAATTTTCAAATTTCACCTGAACTGTCACATTTGATCCATGCATGGCTTTGAATGGCACGTTCAGCTCGTGTTACAGGAATAAGGCACAATGGTTCAGGAGTTAATGTTTTTCCAAGTGTGCTAAAAGTGACTATTTTACATTTAAAACTTCAATAAAACGCTGTGTTTTGACTTGACCGAAGCGATCGGTTTTCCAAACGAACGGCATCAAATGAATGTTTCTCTAATAGTTCGCCCAGCGTGTGTACTGGCCCTTTTTCAATATTAAGACATATGAGTGCATTTATTACTTTTGCGTTCAATCGTTCCATTTTCATTGCTAATTAATGCAAAGAGGTTCCCTTCGTTATTTATCCAGCGGGCTTATTCAAATACAGGGCCGGGTCGTGTGCAGAACGAGCCGCTGACAGGTATCAGATTAGCTTGACTCGGCTCCAGTGCTCCGTGTTTTTAAGAGCCGGCCTGTTGCCTGAGCACCAGGAAATGCAGGTCAGGAAAATGACTTTAATAAGGGCTCGTTTGGGCCGCTGCTGATCCCCTGCCAGCGTTTCCATGCTCTGTGCTCACAGAGTCAGTAGTATGGTCTCAGGTGCATGGGCTCCAGGACATCAGCCATGCAGCACGGTGACTCTCAAACATTAGCTCCAGTGTTTAAGACACGCTTCGAGAAGCCAGTATTGGCTCTCCAGAACTTCCCGATCAATAGTTCCCAATGGGACGGTGGTTAAACAGCAGTTAGTCTAATGACGAGGAGGCAAGCGGTTCCACACAGCTGCTCTAAACCTCTCCAGAGGAGCAAGAGGAATAACAAAAATAAACCCCAAAGGTTTCATATTTCGACATGCCTGGCTTTTATTTTTGTCTAGCCATTTTTTTACTATTGCTACATTTAAAGGCAATTTTCATGAATGATATTTTGCCCTGTAGTTGTGTTTAGGTATGGGCTAGATTTAAGGGACCTCGATTATGATCATGCAGAAGTAGGAGTTTAAAATATGCTAGTAATTTGCATGCAGTCAAATTAACAGTAAATAGGGTTCCTTAATCTAAAGAGTTACCCAATCATCGCTAGTACAGGGTTCTCAGGGTCAAGGAAAGCCTGGCAAAATCATTGAATTTCAAGCACATGACTCGTAGGCCTGGAAAAGCCATGTAAACAACATCTTTAAAAAGTCATGGAAATGCACTGAACATTTAGTCAATATATAGTCAGTATACAATCAGCCAGTACTATTATTTTAAAGTGCGTCTTTGGCTGAAAATTGTTTTATTTCTTTTATAAATCCGTATGCAGTCATATAGGGCTATCTGTAACATGTGGTCTCAGGTTGTGGAGTGGAGAAGGCGAAGGAGTGCACAGAGGCAATCGTTGAAATAATATAAAATACTTTTAATAATAAACAACACAAAAGTGGAGCAGTATCCAATAACGTTTCTTACACAGACAGCACGCAGACAACAGACCAGGATAACGTTAGGGTTGACAAGCGACAAGGAACTAAAAGGAAATGGGTTTTATACAAACACTAATAGACACACACACCTGAACGAAATAGACAATTAACTGAAACTGGGTCAGGGAAGCACATGGGGAGAGACAAAGCACATGGAAGGCAAAAACAAACATCACATGACATAGAACATAGGCAAAAACAGACCACGGATGTTACACTATCTTGATGTCATATTCAGTATAATGAGATCTCTATATTAGAAAATCAAATACAATGATAAGCTCTAACAACACATCTAAGACCTTATTCTTACATTTAGGGCAATCAAACTAAACTGCTGCTTATGCCACCTACACAATGCATTATTTTAGCCCTGATTTTCACACTGATGCAAAACAGTGCTTGTTCACATGAGTGACAAACGCTATGAATTATAAAACACTTGATCTGAGAAAAGATTATTAACGATGATCGATTGACAGTTTGTGAAAAGTGAAAAGAACAGCACTTGTCATATCTGTAGTGTTAACATGATCTGTAAATATCATGGTTATCATCAACACAGGTATATTGTGACATACATCTAGTAACCACTCTAATAATCATAATAAGCTATCTTTAAAATAGCACACACAATCTGCAGTGATTTTCTGCTGTTGGACCAAAACAAACACTTATTACTGAACTGTGGAGGTTATAACACTTTTTTTTTTTAAATTGTTCTCTTGTAGCACAAATTGATCAGTTATTCTCACGAGCTGAATGAAGGGGGCATTTTAGTGCAGGCATTTAGGTGCCTGTAGTCTTTTAGCTGAGATCGATACTGTATCCTTTTGAGACAAAAGTGGCCGGTGATATTACCTCTGATGGCTAATGTGATTACATGAATAAACATACAGTATGCATTTGGCTCTACCGCATGGTTTGGGTTTATGGCTTATGGTTTTGAACTAGCATTAAAGCATGCAGAATGGATATGTTGGCAATATCTAAAATGCAAACATTTTCCACATGAGCAATGTAGAAATTTACAAATGTTCATAAAGGCTGAATGGCAAACTATCAATATAATATACATGCAAAAATATATTAATATAATAATGGTTTTTGTGTAGATTTTTACATATGATACAAATACGGATGAATTTCCATGGTGCAACATCATTTCTTTCCAACAAATCTGGAGAGCTTTTACTTAATAGACTTGCTCCGGTCAAACTAGTTTAAGAGAGTGTAGACAAACCGAAGGGAATTTGGGAAACACATGCTTGCAATTTTGTTTTTGTAGCTTACATTTTGATCCCTGCATTTTCAACATTTGTGCTTTCTAAACCTTTTAAATCTAAAGAATGTGTTACAGTCAGCAGCAGACGCATCTGGCTCTAATTAAGATCAGCATTGTTCTTCTAGCCTCTGTAAAAGGGCACGGGAGAACAACTAAACACACACACATAGCTCCAAGCATCTGCTATCGTATGGTACTAATCTGCTAAATTCTGCTCTGTGATTTCATGTACCTTGATACCTCACACTGTTCACGACTTCTTTCATTCTACAGGAGGCTACACTGCACCAGAAACTACATCCACATGCACCTGTTTATATCGTTCATGTTGAGGGCCATTAGTATATTTGTGAAAGATGTGGTGTTGTACTCTGGTGCCGCTCTGCATGAAATGGATCGCATCACCGTGGAGGATCTCAAATCCATCACAGAAGCCCCTCCTGCCAACAAAACCAAGTTTGTAAGTGCAGCACACATGCAATCGTATCTACTGTATCAGTGACGTCCATGACGTTGTGTTATAGTAGTAGTAGTTTAGAAGCATCACTATCCAACTGAAGGAATTTGTTTGTTGACTCGCCTCCAAATATGTGTGTAACTGAAAAAACAGGGATTTTAATTAAGGTTTACAGTATGTGAATTAAATGAACTTTCTTTTTAATTCAACATTAAAACTAGGACTATTATAATAGCTATAATATTTACCCAATACCTAGTAACAGGAAGGATTATGGATATTCTGGTTTTGCATGACATATGAAGAGACTGGGATATAATAAAGTCATCCTTTCGATTGAGGTTCACACTGCATAGGCAGCTGATGAGGATACACCTTTTTCCAAAAATATTGATGCCCTATTGAATCACACCTGTGTCTTACACTTGCCAGTGCCATTGGAGCGTGCCAACTATTTTAATATTTCAATGCTGTCATTTTTAACTGCACATCATTAGCTTTAGGGCGTGTGATATTTAATGCTTTGTCAGTAAAGCCTGTTCTGTGATCAGCTGTTAATGCCTTCAAGTGTGTGATTTCACATTGACAAGAAGCCATGGAATATTTTGAACCCTTCTGTGGGAAATGACATTGCTGGGATCCGGTTATCATTCTTCTGTGATCCATTAAGGAAGAGTACAGAAACATACACTCGTGGACTGTTTCAAAGGTCAAGCCTAACGTAAGGATCCCTCTTTTCTCTCTTGGGAGATTTCATGCCGAAATGATGTGACAGGCTGCCCTCACTGTGAGAGAAACGATTCGCAGGATGCTGCTCTCTAGGCTTGTTCTTGTTATGGAAGACAAGCTAGCTTCAAAAGATTAATAGGTGTTCCTGTTCTGAGGAAGAGCAGTCGAGCCATGAAGTAGAGCAAGGGGATTTAAGTGAAGAGCTCACATTGGCTCAGGTTCTTTGTGCTCCTCGCTCCCAATGTTGGGTGGCTGCTGTGAGTATGACAAAAGACATGGACAAGAATAAATTGAATAGAATCCGGACCATTAGTGTTGCAGGTGACAAACGTGACAACGCAGTGTATCGACCACACAATGGGAAGTTCCATTTTCTTTGACTTCCATCTGTGGTTATATCTAAAATACTGAAGCTGTGATTTTAGAGGCTCCTGTCAATGTGATCAGTGACCGTAGCTGGAGATACAGAGATTCACAGCAGCAAAAAAACTTTTTGCAACGTGGCATTTTCTACCAAAGAAACTCCGCTTGACCTGACTCAATCAGGCTTTTAGTCTTCTCAACACCCAGCAAAGGCATCTGTTAACTCTGCCTCAGACCCTCAAAAGGAGCCAGCTGTCGAACTCATTCAAAGCCGCAGGGACTCTGTCCAAGTGGAAAACCTGCAACTGATAAACAGTACTGCTTCTCACCTGATGTGCTAAGAGGAGTTGTTCTTGCTAATGTTCTGCATTAGCTGACTTTAAAACGAGCCCGTTCAATACTTGCAATTTCTCACCCCTCCACTTGTTTCGGAATGAAGAAGTAGACTGATGTGTTATGACTTTTTTTCAGGATTGTCCATGTGCAGTAAATCCTCAAAAAGACATTCCTCCTCTTCTCACACTTACTCAAATTCTGAAATTTCTTCACCCCAAGGTAAAGGCCGGAGAGGTTATATGACAAAATCACATTAACTAAACATTAATTTGCTGTTGTGTGTGAGAACCACATTTTGGTCCATGTGTGAGCCCTATTCCAAGACTTTCCCAACGGGAATCCTGCAAGCTAAACTGACTCACCTGTTGGGTGTTGATGGCCCAACGAGACCCAGGCGACACTGAACAAACACACATACCTTTCGCAAGGCCTCTTCCTTTGCCTTATGTGGCTCTTATTGGGCACCAGTAATCTAATGATGCTCTGGATAATATTAATAAGCACTGGTGAAAGATACATCATACAGATGCAGGGACACATCATAAGGAATGTACCTCATTAGGGGTTTGGGTTTTTTACATCATACATTCTCGCCCAGATGACCCGGCCGTGACCACGTCCTGTGTCCCATTTGCCTAAAGTTCTGCACTATTATGTGCAAAGCCTTTCTCTTTGCTTTCCCGGTGAGGCCTAGTAGTGTAAACACTTTGCAGAGTGATCCCCCTGCAGATCCTCTGCAGCCCGCTTCCAAAGCCTCACAACCAGTTTACCAGCTCTGCCTCCTGCAGTCTTCAAACTAGCTCCTGGTACTTGGCAAGCTTCCTCTCATTGGAAACTGTTAACTTTATATAAATGTTTCGACTTTGCTGTAGCCCATGTTATAATTAATGTGCACCAGTAATTCTTCTTTTACTAAAATATGATGAGTGGATAATTAGAAATCCTGGTAATTTTCCAAGATGTTCAGTTGAAAAAGAAATTAAGGAAAATATTTCAGGATTTTTCTCCATATAGTGGACTTTAATGGAGGCCAATGGGTTGAAGGTCTAAATTGTAGTTTCAATGCAGCTTCAAAAGACTCTGCAAGATCCGCACAGTACCTTACAACATCTTGTGAGTGGTAAGGTGCTGAGTGTTACCAAGAGATCTTTTAGGTTTCAGGATAAACTAATAGACTGCCATATAAGATGTCAGTCAACAATCACCAACTTTTGAACGGCCCTCCTTCTCCACACTTTTAAACACTGGATCTGGACTTCTGCTTATGTCACATTGCAGAGCTAGTGCAAGACAAGCATTTGTGGTTAAAAAGTATTTAACAGTTTTTTAAAGAAAATAACCAATTGTTTCACTAGATAAGAGCTTTATTCCTGGGCTGGGTTCGCATAGAGCCCTTTTTGAAACTAAAGAAGTAAGAAAGACATGAACAGCTTAATCTTTAACCGCTAATGATATGTTTAAATATGCATGTGCCACTTCTGTTTAGTGTCAGCGGTGGTCAGCACCTCAATGATTCATGTGAAATATTCCTCAGAGACACACTCTGTGAGCTCGGCCAGTTCTATGCTGATAATGCAGCAGTATTGGACACCATATGACCAGCCATCTATGCAATATTCAAAAGTGAATGTCTGTGGCTACTCTCATTACTTCGGTTCCCAAAGAGGAGGGAATAAGACATTGTGTTCAGTGGCTGTTTTTGTAGTTTAACTATCAGAAGAGCTGCCAGTTATTCCTGAGTCAGTTGAGGATTTGGCACAGCTTTATACAGGGTGAGAGCTGCTTCCATTTGGCACGCTTGATCACCATTGGCCAGTTCAAGACACTGGTGTGATTCAATAAGCATGCAGGATTTTTAGAGAAAGGTAGTTTCCCATACCACTAGCTACTGACTCCACGTCTCCATTTATAATCTCACAGACAACCCCTCGTGTTATCTTTCAAAACTTGTTATTGTAAATTAGCCTTCACTAGTAAATATGCATTTCGATGAGACAAGGTGAGACAAGCTTGTATCTTAAATCCAAAGAATCTGAAATAAGCACACATGCTTCTAATCAATATGTGCTGAATCGATTTTACTTTACCCTTCAAGATTGGCTGTAAGGTGGCTGTCACCCTCTTCTTGTACTTCTTGGCGACTAATTATTACTGGATTCTGGTGGAAGGCCTGTACCTGCACAGCCTTATCTTCATGACCTTCTTCTCAGACAGGAAGTACCTTTGGGGCTTTACTCTGATTGGCTGGGGTGAGTAAACAATCCAATACACAACACTAGGAAGTATTTACTCAGCTTCTGGCTACAGACAGTAAATCATTTCTTCAGACGTCTTGTCCATCAGTTGGGCTGTCGATTTGTGCATCAAACTGATTTTTAATTTTACTCTTAAAGAACAGCTACAGTTGCTAATTGTTTCCAGTGCAGCACAGTGGCATGTGCTATATCTTTTGCTGATGTGTCTGAAAATACTTTGGACGCCACGGCTCCTGCATTGTACACACTGTGCGGGAAAGTTGAACATGCACAGCGCATACAATGTGGATGCTGTGGAGCTAAGCCACCTCTCTGTTGCAGAGCCAAGGCTCAACTATAGACTTTTTTTTTCTCCTGGGAAAATGATTTGCCACCAAGCCAACGATACAATACACTAAAATAAAATAAGATTAAAAATATATATTTACAATTATTTATAAGTTTAATTACTTGCAATAATCACAGAAAATTGTATCCCTCAGGGTTTCATCTGTGTGTGTAGTAATTTGGTCACCAAGAGTTTTACTAAACAGGTTTAATCAAACAGGTGTTCCTGCGATGTTTGTGACCATCTGGGCCAGCGTGAGAGCCACTCTTGCTGACACTGAGTAAGTGTTTGCGTTTGAAATCGTTTGCCAATACTGACATGTGTACGTTTACACAGGCATGCGATATTAATTCAGTTTGTGGAACAAATCAAATATTCTCTACGTGGTAAATTATGTATGCATGCACAGGACTTTTGCAATAAAACACAGTGTCTTTGTATACTATCTATAGTAATAGGATGTCTGGATTGAACTTTCTGAAAGTGACTGCTTTACTGCTCTACAGGTGCTGGGATTTAAGCGCAGGAAACCTGAAATGGATAGTGCAGATCCCTATTCTGTCAGCAATTGTTGTAAGTTTCCAAATAAAGTAAAAGTGAAAAAGGAATTAATCAGTAGCCAGTTATTTTGGTACGACGGAGCTTTAGTGCCACCCGACGAAAATTAAGTGCCTACGAGAATAAAGTCGTAATTTTACGAGATTAAAGTCAAAACTACGAGAATAAAGTCGTAATGTTACGAGATTAAA
>JAUCMT010000047.1:3043914-3054635 GCA_032357475.1 Enteromius thamalakanensis
CTCGTAGTTTCGACTTTAATCTCGTAACATTACGACTTTATTCTCGTAGTTTCGACTTTAATCTCGTAACATTATGACTTTATTCTCGTAGTTTCGACTTTAATCTCGTAACAATGCGACTTTATTCTCGTAGTATTTCGACTTTAATCTTGTAACATTATGACTTTATTCTCGTAGTATTTCGACTCTAATCTCGTAACATTACGACTTTATTCTCATAGTTTCGACTTTAATCTCGTAACATTACGACTTTATTCTCGTAGTTTTAGATTTTTTATTTTTTTTGGGTGGCACTAAAGCTCCGTCGTATTTTGGCATAATTATTTTAATTTTTTTTTTTTTTTTTTTATGTTTCCAAATCATGAGTAGTGTAGTACATTGTTTCAACTTAAATACAGATTTGTTCTGATGAACTGATGTCCGTTACTTATATCTCTGCATTATGATATATTAAATTAGTGTATATACTTTTCCCCCAAAGGTAAATTTCCTGTTGTTCCTGAATATAATTAGAGTCTTGGCAACAAAACTTAGAGAAACAAATGCAGGAAGATGTGACACCAGACAGCAGTATAGGTAAGATTTTTCTTCTTGTTTTTTTCAAAAAAAAAATTTTAAATAGAAATCTTTAATATCCTTATAATGCCTTTACTTAATCAGTTTAATGATCCTTACTTAATAAAATCGTCAATTCCTTTTTCTAAAACTATTGACCCCAAACATAGTCTGGTTCTTCATCTTTGTGTCCTCTTTTTCTTCATGCCACAGAAAGCTGTTAAAATCGACGCTGGTCCTCATGCCGTTGTTTGGGGTGCACTATATTGTGTTCATGGCAATGCCCTATACAGAAGTGTCTGGGGTGCCGTGGCAGATCCAGATGCATTATGAAATGCTTTTTAACTCATTCCAGGTACAACTGTACAGAGACACAAAAATATTTTACTATTACTTGTATAATCATATTTAAAATCCATGCTCTATTTTCCAGGGATTCTTTGTTGCAATTATATATTGCTTCTGCAACGGAGAGGTAAGAATGAACTTTTATTTTCATTCTGTGTCTAATGTAATATTAAAATAAAATATTACATATATTTCAAAAGATTCTGCTAGTGTGTTAACGTAACTATCTTACAGACTTTTTTTCACTGAATTTTTCTCTTTCTCTGGCTCACAGTGCTTCTTCAGTTCTTTATAGCTATATTATTTATTGATTTTGAAGCACTCTTTTGTTCCTTCTTTAAGTACATACTGTTTTATAAAAGAGAAATCTCTGGCTGTCCATAAACATATTTCAGTTCATTGTACTCTAGTGTGCCGTTGTCAAGAATATTAATGAGAATGAATGGGTTAAGTGCTCAGGGTTCAGTACTCGGCGGAGACTGGAACACAAACAGCTCTTTAAATACACATGATAAAGCGAAAGGACGAGAGAATAAGGGGGGAGGAGCTCATCAAAAACCATAGGGACAAACAAGGGGGCGGAGACACAATAAAACAGACATTTTCAAAAATAAAAGTCTAAGATTGTGACAGGGAAACACAGACATATACAACATGGGAGTCCTCAGATGACCAGACAGGGGAACACTATGAGCATGCAAATGTGTTAGATTCATGAAATCAAAAAGAAATCATGTAAATTAGTTGACACTTTAGAATAGGTAACACTTCTTAACTATCAACTCTGACTTTTGCCTTAATTTGCTGCTTATTTATAGTTAGTGCTGTAGTTGTTAAGTTTAGGCGTTGGGTAGAATTAGAGATGTAGAATAGGGCACTCATTTGTGCTTAATTAGCACTAATAAATGGCTCATATTCTACTAATATGCATGCTTATAAGCAACTAATGGGTGAACCTGTAAAATAAAGTGTTACCGATAATTCGTTAACTGCTTTCTTAACAGCAGTAGGCTGTTGGAAAGTAAAAAAAATAAGTGTAAAAATAATGTAGTCGATAATAAAAGAGCAGCATTTCCGGTCCCGCTTTATATTACGTGGCATTAACTACTATGTACTTACGTTTAAATGAATCATGTTGTATACATACATGTTTTTACATTGTACTTATATTTTTAAAAATACCTATATGTAATTACATCTGTAATTAATTTCTGTACTTCCATTTAAAACCCATCCCTTACTCCTTAAACCTTCCCATACCACCTAACCTGTCCCTAACCTTACCTACTGTATATGCACCTCAATAGTAGCTAAAGTGTTTCGCAGCACAAAAAGACCAGATGTGATCTTATTTCCAAATCTAATTTAATCACAAGTATTTTATTTTTAGACTCTGATGGCATAATACAGTTTGTTATCAGTTTCTCCTCAGCTGCTTGTTTTATTCACTTTTATTTTCATTCTTATCACTCTTATCAGGTCCAAGCAGAAATCAAGAAGTCATGGAGTCGGAGGACGCTGGCTCTGGACTTCAAGAGAAAAGCCCGGAGTGGCAGTAACACGTATAGCTACGGACCCATGGTGTCTCACACCAGTGTCACTAACGTGACCGCCCGGGGCCCTCTGGCCCTGCACCTCACCACCCGCCTGGGGCCCGTCTCCCTCAACGGCCACCGGAACCTCCCGGGATACGTGAAGAACGGTTCGGTCTCTGAGAACTCCATCCCGTCCTCGGGTCAGGAGCTCCACATACAAGAGGAAGAACCTTCGAAGAACTTCCAGGTGGAGAAAACCATCCCGGTGGTGGAGGAGGAAAGAGAAACAGTCATGTGACTTCACAAAGCCCTTTAATAAAGACGATGAAAAATGCTGAAGGATCAGAGAGTCCTTTGTTTCTCAGGATTTCCTCACAATTTGGGTTGTGGGACCATCTCAGATGTACAGTTGGACCTAATGGACCAGATATGATCCGTGTCTTTTAAATGAGCCACAATGTTCTTGCAAGACTGGAAGCTATTACAGGCACCAGGCCATCTTCACCAGCAGCATCCGGAGAATGAAGGCATTGTGATGCCTCCTCCTTATAGATGGAGAACGCTGAGTTTGCTTCAGGATCAAGTCATATGACATATATGGCACTGTGGACTGTGAATTGTAAATAAGACACTCATCATATTTTAGAATAAAACAAAATAAAAAAATATATAAATGTTTTTGATCAGCACTAATATAATGGTATTTACAGATGCGACCGCCAATAGGGACGATCTTTGTATTATGATTGCAGGTTATAGTTAGTAGAATGTGATATTTATAAGTCTCCAAGCCTTTAGCGGTTGTGTCTCGTTTATCCATGTGTTTCAGCAGTAGATTTGACAAATCTTGCCAGACTCTCTCCACGAGTGAGTTCCCTCAGAATCTGTGAAGATTTCTACAGTACAAGCTTGCATTATTACCAGTGCAATGAAGTCATTGTTGCCAGTGGTGATTTAGTTTTTAGGACCAAAACATGATATTCTAAGCATAAAAGAGAAATTCTGTCTGCATTTTTCATTTACAGGTTAATATTTGGCCACTTTAACCATTGCAGTTAAGCATAAGTTATAATGCTGTTAACTGATGCTATTTTTATCATGCAAAGTAGAAACATGTGCATGCAAAACAATCATTCGTATTAACCAGCCGCATGATATGAGACGTCATTCATTTCTGAAGCACAAACAGGCATTTAGTACTTAAAGTAAGGTGTGCTTTCACATCGCATGATTTTTATTTTTTAAATGCATTAATGAAATGTATTATATTGCCCTACAAACTATCCTCTGGCAGCATATCTTTCATTTTCTTTCTATTATTTCAAGCATCAGGCCATGGATGAATAAAATATGCCTCTCATTCTGAGTAAATCAATTAACAGCATCATTATGCTGTACTGTAGGAGTTTTCAGGGAATTCTCGATCTTTATTAAAGGCATTATAAGAGCTGAAAACCCTGTACATTATTACACATTATCCTCATTATCGTATAATGAATGACTCATATTTTTTTCACATCTTGACTTCACCCTGAAAAGGCTTTTATTATAGCTGCTCGTGCTTCATACTTCACTGCCTCGCATTACATCCAGTCCTTTCATCATAACGTTTCATGCATTACTGTATATGAGAAGCTGAAAATCATTTTTTACAGCCATAAGTAAGAACAAATTGAAGTCAGTATTGTAGGTTTAGAGACTCATGGTCTGTCATGTATAATATAATGCTGCTTTTTTGTTACTCCATGTATGTATGTCAATATTGTGTTTACACATGAAAATGTCCACACAGTTATGAGCTATACATGTTTTAGAATGTAAAACTGATATGAAAAGACTGTAATGCAGGTTATGATTTTATATGATACAGCAGAAATCTATACATACGCATTCTGCTTGTATTTACACAACAACAGTTTGAAGTTAATAACAACATTTCACTCATGCTTTAGCCATTAAATGTAATCTATTATTTTCAGTTGTGTTATTTATGAAACGTCATCCATTTTTTGCACTTTTTATGGCTTGGTACTCTGTAAGATTTGAGACTGATATTTGAAATAATTGCTTGAATGAAGGATGTGCAGTTCTATAAATATTGAGGTTTCCTGACAGATCAATTGGGCAAGAAATTGATCTTATCATACTGCTTTGAATATTTCTGTGCATTTTAATTACATATTGTTACTCCATCTCATCATTCTTCGTGTCCTCAGTAGAAGTGGTTTTGACACACAGACAGCCAAAAATATTTTTCCCAAAAACGAGTATTCTTTCTGCAGTGAATATTTTCTAAATGTTTTTTTGTTTATATGTTATGTTACATAAATGCAAACGAACTTTTCTATGTACACCAGTGTTGTATATTTTAGTGTTGATCATGTGTATCATGTGAATAATAAATGCAAGTGTATAATTAACAGAGAATCATTTATTGTCAATATTTACAATAAAATAAATATGCTGTAAATGTGCTCTTATAAATTTTCTTACAAAAAAATAAAAAATGGCTAATAAAATTTAGCACGCACCATTAAGATGACTAAATGTTCACTTCTTTGCAGGCTTCTTGGCTCCACCTCCTTTCCCTCCTTTTTCTTCTCCTTTCTCTCCACCTCCCTTTTTACCTTTTCCTCCGTCTGATTCCTCTTTCTTTGATGCTCCTTTCTCTCCTTTCTCCCCTTTTTCCCCTTTTTTCTTTGGGGTTTCTTCCTTCTCTTCTACTTTTCCTTCCTTTGCACCCTTGCCTTCCTTTTTGCCTTCTTTCTTCTTTCCCTTCTCTGCATCAACCTTACCCGCAACGGTTGGCACCTCCTCCTTCGCCTCAGGCTTAGCCGCTAAACCAAAGAAGAAAAGAAAGATCAGGACTCTATCAACAGTGCTGAGATAATTCATAGTAACATTTTAGTTTAAAGACCAATACCCACTAGTTGCTTATTAGCATGCATATTACTAGCATACTGACTGTTCATTAGTACTTATAAAGCACAAATGAATGCCTCGATCTGCATCAGTATCTTTTAACCTACCCCATCCAAATTTGAAAGGGTCATATAATGAGATTTCAAGTTTTGTTAGAAAAGAGTGTTAGTTTTTATCAATTTATCCTGGCTCTTCCAAGCTTGGTAATGCTGGTGGATAGTGGCCATTATTTTAAAGTGCTGTAAATCGGACATATCTACAAGTAAAGGAAAAGCTAGAATAAATTTTGAAAAAACCTCATCTGAAAGAATAAAGTCATAAACACCTAGGATGGCTTTGGGGTGAGTACATTTTATTTTTTTGGGTGAACTATGCCTTTAAACTGCACAAACATATTGCATTAGACCACATACACAAAATTATGATCTTTTAAACAACATTATATGACCCCTTTAACCCCTTTTAGCTTTTAGGCAAAATTCATAGTTAATGGTTTGTTAACAGAGAGAATCGGAGCTTACTAAAGTATACATAAAAAGTGTGTTACCAGTTTTCTTTCTTTATAAAAAGATCTTTTACGACACATCTTTCCTTTAACATGCTCTCTACACCATACAGGCCTGACAGGAGACACACCGGCAGAGACAATAGGAGCAGACAGCATTGTGATGTCATTTAATTGGTTTCAGATTGATCAGCTGGCTGAGAGAAACGCTAGATTGTGTTTCTGACCTAATCAGAAACACACAGGAGAAGCCCAGAGCCACAGATGGATAGCACTTCCAGGATTCTCAAAGAAATACAATCCCTTTTCGGTAACACTTTAAAATAGTGGTCCAAAATAATGCATTAGTTAAGCATTAATTAATGGTCAATTTGTTCCCAATTAAGCATTAGTTGAGCAAAAACACACTAATAATTAATGGTTAACTTAACATTTTAATCATTAATTAGTAGTGTGTTTTTGCTCAACTAATGCTTAATTAACCATTAATTAATGCTTAACTAATGCATTATTTTGGACCCCTATTCTAAAGTGTTACCCAGTTTTCTTCTGTCTGTGTGCTAACATTGATCTGTATTTAAAGAATTTTTTTGACGATTCAGGAAGTGTATATTCAGGTTTTAAGAAAGCGTTTTCTGGCTTACAGAGATTTGGTTTGAGAGGCTTGAGATTTTCTGAATCGCTCTGTGGCTGCTCTAAATTCCATCAAACATTTTTATGGGAAAACGTTCCAACTGTAATATTTTCCCTCCCGCACGTTCACCCTATGCACACAATCCCAGCGCATTCCTGCTCCGAGGGGCCATTCTTACCAGATGATTGATACTAGGACGTGTACAAGCTCTGTGAGACACACGCTGCTCTCAGAAGAATAATATTTGTGTAATGTTTAATAGCATGCATTTATAATTGGAACAATCATGCATGTTAGACAGTAAAGGGATGTGCAATTCAAAACTTGAACTAAAGTAACTCAAATGAATGAAACATTAATAAGCAATTCTTATGCAGGGGTTTATCACATTTAAACATGTTGGCTTCAAAGTGTTTCTTCAGGTGGAAAATGTTTGTATATTTCCAAACGCAGAGCGGAGGCAGCAATTTGAAGCTCACGTTCTCTTTTAGCGTGTCCATTCTGTCTGTCACAAAGGTGTAGAAATGCAATGCGATGCGTCATAGAGCAGGAAAACTCTGTAATTTGCATCTGACACAGATTTTCCATTCATTCAGCAGCTATTAGCACAACAGTCACCTAGAACAAAACAATAAATCCCACAGTTCAGGTCTAAAATATATCAGAGCATGAAAGAGCAGTGAAGAGCATGGGAAATATTACATCCGTGTCATTTGCATAATTTATTCCTGATTATTCTTGATTATTTACAACACACTGTAAGGAGAAGACCATGATTCTTTTTTTGTGTGTGTAGGATTGTGTTGTGTCCTAGCGAAATATTTTAAAATCCAAAATAAATGTCTAAAACGAAATGGCAGTGATAGAAAAAATATTGTATTATTTGTTACAAAGCATAGCAATAGACGTTGTACTCCTGAGGAGATCCAATCATTTCTTGAGACTTTCAACTGCTGTGTATTGGTGAGGATGATGCTGTTTGTGAGAGTCTGTTCTGTGTCTAATAGCAGTGAGTGGAAAACATGTATTACAGACCAGAGCTTTATCTCATATCTTAATATTGACAAATAAAATACACAGCAGGTTTTATTATCGGCACTCAATCTTTTTTTTTTTTTTGCATTATCATTATTTACAGCTAAGTTAAGAAAAAATATATATATTTTGTTGTAACACAACGCTTTAAAATTACCTTTAATTGTAACCTTAGTGTGTGCTGACATTAATATCAATCTTATAACTATGAGAAAAGGTTTTAAAAGCTTGAAGTTTGAAGGAGAAAAAGGTTGGAATCATCAAATAGGTTTGGGCTGTGTGTGCAGTAGAGGGAATGTGAATGACATGAGCTCGTGTGCGTTGCACTGCTGCTTATTTGATTAGACAGCTGATTACCAGCACATTCATTTGCCTGTCTGATTACCCTGCATGCTCACACTCACCCCTGCCATCCTCTACATCACTGAACTAATGATCTCAAATGCTGAGCAGGTTACTGAAGTGCAGACATGTGTTGTGCCATTTTTCTTGCAAACCAAGTTTTGTTTCAAAGTAAATGGCTAGTCGCTTGATGTAAGGCTTCTTCTGGCAGCATTTTTTTAATTTGCACACAGACTGATAAGCTTTGCAGCAGATGGAGATGGCAATCGTGTCTATTCATCAATAGATCAATAGATTTTTTGGTCCAAGGTCACAAATGGTAGGTTTAGGGGCAGGGGTTGAGTTTCGTGTTCATAAATATAATATGTAAATAGTGCAATGTAAAACTGTTGTGACTGTTTACATTGAAAAATCAAAACCCAACATATGTGCAATGATTGCAATATTATTACCCAATATACAATTTATTAATGATGACAGAATACCTAGTACCTTCCGCGTTGGCATATTGACATCAAAAAATGATGCTAAAGGGAGGGCACGCAGAAGGTGTGTGACACAAGATGTAGGTCACAGAAGAAGAGTAAACTATGATATTTTTGTTTTAGTTTTGTTGTTATGTTATTTATTTTTTTGTGCAAAAAAAGTATTCTTGATCCACTGACGTCACATGTACTGTTTTACCAATGTTTTTACTAGGTTTCTGGATCTGGGAATATTTCAGTTGTGTTGCTGTCTATGGAGGTTCAGATGGCTCTCTGACATCATCAGAATAATCTTAATTTGTCTTCAGCAGATGAACGAAGGTCTTGTGGTTTTGGAACAACATGAGGGTGAGTAATAATGACAGAATTAAATTTTTGGGGTGAACTAACCCTTTAAGCTTCTCAACTTGACCACAAAGATATATTCTACAAATATTGATGGCTAAAGAATTGCATACTGCTGAACATTCACAATTTAGTATGCTTTACTTAACAAGAGGCATATAAATGATTTGGGAAAACAAAAAGTGCAGGGGTCCCAAATACATAGCTATGGTTCCTAAACACATTTTCATGCACTTGCGATTTTTCTGTTGAGAACATTTTGCACAACCTAAATCGATTCCATGGCTCCTATTCCATCAATTTACTATGAAACAACGTCTAACCTGCGTGGGGCAGACATCCGTGAGGTTAATGATTTGGCCTCCGAGCTGAAAGGTCAGAGATTGAATCTCAGGGTCAGTAAGGAGTGTGAGTGAGGCCGGTCTTGGAGAATTACTGAGGTCACTCTTTGTCTCTGCCGCTCAGTTGTTGCAGCGGTTCTGGGCCTGAAACCGGTCATGCTCTGGGTAATTCATTAGAAGCATGGAAGGTAAACATGGATAATGAAATACTTTTGCAAAAACTTCTGCAAGCTTAAAAGTTTTCAAACTTATATTGATGCAGTTTTGTGAGAACAATCACTGCTTAGATACAAAGAACAAGCCTAACAAGTGAGGCAAACCAAATCAAATAAACATTTATGCTACTGAACTACCGAATTTTAATTATTTATTTAATGTGAATGGTAATACAAGCCCAAAACAACAGTGCTGATTTTCATAAACTCCACAGTTATGAAGTAGCCTCAGGTTATTTGAACACATTTCTGATAATAATAATAGTTCCTTTTCAGGAACTTAGGCTGCGTCGACGAGACGCTATGGGAACGCCCTCAGCATGACAGCTCTGAATCATGTGTAGAATCAGCCAATGATGAGTTGGGACGTCATAGGTTGGTGATATCACTGGCCAGGAAGCATACTGTAAAAGCATGTGGAATGCTGCCGGCAAACTAGCTTTCTGTCATCCAGCGAAGCGCTCTGTGTGTGTGAATGTGAATCTGTCTTAGAGTTAAAAAAGAGTCTCTGTGTGAAAGAAAAACGAGTAGAAATGTCAAAATCAAAAGAAAAGAGTAGAAGGGGTGAAGGCGGCTCACAGTATAGAGTGTGTGTCCATGTGAGAGATTTATACTGCCTGATGACACACACACTCTTTGTGTAGTTTGCCTGTGAGCGAAGCACGCTGAAGCAGCTCTCCGTGAAAGTGATAAGGAAAGCTCCTGGAAAGCTCTCTTTAATGATGAAGGAGCTTTCATAAGCGATTCTCGCAGCGCAGGTCCCGCTCTCGCCGAGGAGAGTTTGGTTCCCTTAGCAGACTATTTAGCAGCATGGAGACTACTGCCAAATGTGTCTCAATGGGTCCTGCGTACTGTAGAGAGTGGATACACAATCCAATTAGTTACTTCAGAGCAGGCTCTGGTGATGGAGCAAGAAGTCGAACTCTTCTGAGGAAGGAGGCCATCGAGGTGGTCCCTCATGAAAAAGAGTGCGGGTTCTACAGCCGCTACTTCATAGTTTCAAAGTAGTAGTAGTAGATTCGATCCTCACCGCTGTCACAAGAGTAAAAGAAGGCCGGTGACTTATTGTCAAGCAGTTTTAATAAAAGCTGCTGGGCCTTTTGGCAGCTGCGTCCAACGTCATACTGGCCTGCTGTACATGAGACCTCTACAGTGGTGGAAATCCCCTTCGCATGATCAATGTGTCACGCCGAGCTCTACGTGCCTTAGATATGTTGAAATTCCTAAATCAGGGCCCAGTGCTGGGAGATCCTAGAACGCAGAACGCTAGTGACGGATGGTACTCTCTCATCCAGCTCCACTGGGACTCGATGCCATGGTATCTGTATGTATCTCATGGCCGAGGCTTCGTCTGTATGCTTTTCCCCTGATCGCCTAACTGGGACATGGCTGTTGTGTTAGAAGCCCTCTGTGGGCCATCATTTGAGCCCATAGAGGAGATTTCAGATCGTCTGTTGAC
>JAUCMT010000047.1:3103551-3118586 GCA_032357475.1 Enteromius thamalakanensis
TTCGAAAAGAACGAACCTGCAAATGTCTCAACTGACCAATCAGAATCAAGCATTCCAGAGAGCCGTGTAATAAGCACTAATAAAAGGCATGTAATAAGTGACTAGTTAGTATTGAGAATCAAATTGTTATTACTCAAATTTTAGCCATTTATTTGTGGTAATTAAGCACATATTAATGTCTTTTTCTACATTCCTAATACCTAAACTTAACAATTACCTCACTAACTGTTAATAAATAGCAAATTAAGAATTTATCTAAGGAAAAGTTGCATTTAATAGTGACCTATTCTACAGTGTTACCATGTTTTCAGAGTACTTCTGTCTTGTTTTCCAGTGCGGATGTCTGAAATCAAGACTTGTTTACATGTCTTGTATCCTGTGGAATTTTAATTACGATTAAAACAAGAACACATATCTTCCAACTGTCTGCCAAAAGTCAAGTAATTACATTTAATTAAAACTAGTTTCCATGCCCCGCTGATGAATATTTGTTGTTGTTTCAAGCACAACTACCCTTATTTAAACTCTTCATTTTACTTTTACATCTCAAGTACATACATCGTGATGTTTGGACCGAAAACAAAAACCCAGAAGACAACATTCATCTTTTTTTTGCAGTGCATGCAGCATATGATGAAAGTTTAAGGGTTTCTGCTCTGATTTACGACTTCTAAGGCCTTAATCTGCGGAAGGGCGAATTAAGAGCTTTAAAGACCCACAGAAACCCTGTCTTGCATTTTCTGCCAGTCATTTGTTTTAAAGGACAAGCGCTGGAAAGGGTGTGTGTGGTGGGAGTGTACAGAAACACCGGGTGTGTCTGCTCCTGTAGGTGCGGACGCATCACAAGTAACAACAAGTTACACACACTCCTCTCCCTCTCTCTGTTTGGAAATGCGTCAGATCTCAGTCAATCCGAAAGTGTGAGATAAGCCCGAATGCTTCCCCTCACAGACATTGAACCGGCCTGGACTTGAGGAGGAGGCTGAGCTGTGAGAGTAAATTCCAGGGAAGTGCTGTCATCATAGGCTGTAATGGTCTGTAAACCCCCCCCAGTCTTCTCAACTCACTGCTATTTTCCCGACAGCCCCGGAGACAAACTGGGAGACAGATCTGCTTTGGTAGTCCACGACAAAAAAAAGAAGCTCCAACCAAAGAAGCTCCAACCAATGGTTTCACACTTACTCTGGAGGTTTATCACGCAAATATAAAATAGATGAAGTCAGTAGAGCATATCTTGCACTTATCTGGAATATTTCTTGTAATACTCATAGTTCACCCCAAAATAGAAACGTATCATCATTTACTCCCCCTCAACCTGTATGAATTTCCTTCCTCTTTTGAAAACTATTACACTTTGAAGAATGTTGGTTTGGAAAAAGAGGACTGTGGAAACTGTTTGGTCACCAATATTCCTCAAAACATCTTATTTTGTGTGAAAAAAGTCATTAATTCTAATGATAGTTGACGCATGGTCCAACAACTGATGGTGCAGTGCAACAAACAAACTAATAACACAGTCGACAGTAGTTAAAAACAGCAAAACCAACATGTTTTTTCAAAACACAGCTGAGACTGAGATTAGTGCCGTTAAATTGCATCACATTTACCTAAAGTGTGCCATTTCGATTGCATGTGATTACATGGAAATAACACAACAGCTAGTTACTCATCAGTTTAACTGCTTTGTGTTTAGTAGGTAAATGCATTGAATTTTCTCAGTCGTATGCATTTGTATTTCCAATTAATGACTCATATGTAACGTTAGCTTTGACTGCTGTGCAAGAGAATAGGAGGTGTGCTGTTTGAAACCGAAGCCCAGAGACAGACCTTTTTCTGTTTGATCCACGCGACTGCCTCCTGGAAGCTCTTGCTAGGGTCTTCCCATGAGGCGACCTCTGACCCGATGATCCGCTGGCCTCCACCGACGGTCCTCCTGATAGTGGTGCCCGTGATGGAGTTTCGTATTTCTGAGTGAAAGGCGTGACATTCGTCCAGACTGCAAGACAGATCGAGGATTAGACGCTCTGCTTTCAATCCGCTTCGTTACTTGAGCAGAAATATTTCTGTTATTTTAATCCTTTCAAATAATGCTGTGTATACTTTATCAAAGGGACAACAATGTCAGTGACTTGCATGCTTGAGATGAATTATGAGACATGCACTGTATTGTGTATAAAACCTTTTTTTTTTTTGCGTACCATTTCCAGTAAATGTCAAATTATTTATAAGTTGATTTTATACATCTCCACGTTCCCAAAAATGTAAAAAAAAACAAACACCCATTGATGCTGAACAAAGTTCACATCAGATTTCTGGTTTATGACACTTTGCTCATAGTGGACTGGGCTGTATGCTAAAGTGTGCATTATATGACAGCATACTAACAGGTTTATTTATTAATGTGAAAAGACATAATCACCTTCGCATGATCATTTCATTGGGCTGACCGGCATTGCGTAAGTCCACTGCGATCTTACTCATCTGCTCCATCAGAGACGCTGCCGCATTCATGTTTTTATCCACTTCAGCTGCTGAACCCATCTGCAGAAAAATATCAGAAAGAAATGTTAGAAACGTGTGGAAAGCATTAAGCTGTGTGTGAGTTGCATAAAACCTTGTTTGTGTGAAAATGACACATACGTTCTCGAGGACGCTCTGTGCTCGGCTTAGGCAGCCCAAGCAGTCTTCGTAAAGCATTTGAGCGCGTTTATAAGCAGACATGGACGACATGCTAAAAAAACAGACAAAATAAATCTATAAATCAATACATATAGTAAAAATGTTAAATTGTTACAAAAATTATCATTTATTAGATCACTAATCATTTAAGATATTTTAAAGCAAACAAATGTTTAATGTTTACATATATATATATATATAGATAAATTGATATATAGATAGATATAGATATTATATATAATAGACATGTTGTGGTGAAAAACAAACAAGCTAGGTTTGATTTTGAACTCCAATCATGTTAATGCATGCACATGCAAAGTAATGTTCACGTGCACAATAATTTTATTTGCGCTGTTTGATAACCACATAACAATAATGCACAATACATGCAAGGTCCATAGGCATAGGATGGTCATGCATGGTATATTAAATATTTATAGCTAAACTATTATTCTTTTATAGATGTGGACTTAATGTCATGTAACTACCAACTTAAAAAAGTTAAATATAATACAAATATAACAAACAGGACGTATTAGAGTTAATCTAATGGACGTATATGCTATATAGCTATAGTTCAGGTAAGATATTTTGTCTAAAGACTTTGTCTATAAATAACAATAAAACACTTGATAATTTATTAATGGAAACTTACCTCTGTCCTCCTCCACCTCCTCCTTGTGAGTTTCTGGAGAATGTGTGTGAAACTGTCTGCGTGTAGCCATCATTGAAGTCAGACTGGAATCCATTTCCACTCATGTAGTACTGCGCGCCTTCATTCCGGGGTAAACTGTAGCCCACGGCGGTCAGATCGGGCCGGGAGTTGGATCTGCGGCCGATCATGTGGAGTCTGGTCTGAGATCCGGACAAACTCATCTCTGTGGAAGACTGCAGAACCAATTCTGCGACCGGTCTCAACCGAAGAAAGCTCAAGGGAAGTTATAAAAGTGCTGCTGCTCCGCTGTGCTCTTGCTGCGCGTCTTTGCGCGGCGGGGACTGCGCGGATACTGGCCTCTGCGCTCTGGATAGTTCCGGTTTTGCAGTTAGACCACACCTGCGTGTTTTCACTGACAGAGTTCCCATGAGGTGCGGCTCAGGAGGCGCGATATTCGTCATCCTCTCTTTCCCACGGAATTCTTTCATATCGTTAAATAAGGATTTTCTTTTTATGCTTAAATCATTTCTTTAAGAGTTTTTTTTCACTACTTGAACCACAGCCAACAACCAGCCCATTCTATCAAAAGCTGAACATGTCCTGTAAAATAAACTTGTTGTGTGTGTGTGTGTGTGTGTGCACATTTGATTATTGTTTTATTACTTGCAAAAGCTAAAAAAAAATTCTATTTTGCGCATTTATTTTTTTAATTTACTTTTTATGAAGTTGCTACAACTCTTAAAAACGTTTAAAGGTTTTTCCTCCAAAAAGCTGCACACGCATTCTATAAAGAGCTGGAGATTGTTTTTTGTTTTATAGAAATTACTCAGTATGTCAAAGGTATGTCATATAATAATGTTCACTGAAATGGCAAACATGCACATCTCACATCTGTAAGAAGTAAAATTGTATCAGTAGATGACGTGATTGCAGGGAATCAGAAGAAGCATAAATCACTCCCTCTCTGACTCAAATACACACAGTCTCAATCTGCAGAGGACTTTCTCCTGTGTGTGTGTGTGTGTGACACACCCACCTCACCCTGCCTCACACACCCTTTACAGTGCTCTGTGATTACAGGGAGGTTCTTGACAGGTTAACTTGGAAAAGAGTGTAGTATAGTGGTAGTCCAAAAAGTTGGTAATTGGCCAGTAGCCTGTTTGAAAAGTGAAATGTACTATGCAAAATGTGATATTGCATTGATTTAGCATTTGGTGTGGCAAAGTTAGGAATGACCTTTTTTTATATTTTAGGAACAGATGTTAAATCTGATCAACTGAAATTGAGTCATAATTTTAATTCACATCTCAGCATTAAAAACTATAATTATTGAAACTATTATTGCAACATAGTATGTGTCAACATGCACACTATGATTTTTTAGCTTTCTACCCATGAAATTTTGCAACACAGCATGGCTCTTACTAAAGCTTACCCAACCAACCAGTTTAGTTTTAGTTTCATACCTCTTCATCAGACGCAAATCTCCAGTTTTAAAGACCAGCTGAAGATCTGATTAAAATCCTTTCAAATCCTTATCTCTTAACAAATTGAAGTTTACAGGTAAAACTTAGGTTCTATTAATCCAGCCGCTTTGGCCCGTATAATTTTACTTCTAACCTGTTAATTGTTAGCAGAAAACTAAAAGCCGTTACTATGATACCCCTGTTTTTTGTTATTTTTATTTATTTTATTTATTTATTGCTCACACCTTTTAATGTTGTGAGTTGTTTTCCAATCACTAATCTTGACATGGCTTCTGCTTTATGCAAGGGTAGTAAAATAGCTAAGAATGTTATCTGTGTTGTATTTCTCATATTTTGGTCCTAAATAGGAGACAAGGACATGTGTCTTCGTGTGACAGGGTGGAGTCCCCCAAGGCTCAATGCTGGGCCCATTACCATTTAACCTAAACACTATATATTTCAATTAGCTCAAGCATATAGTTTGGTTGCATGGGGTCCAAATGCTCTGCCAGATCCTCTAGATGCTCCAAAATCAAGGTTGGTGTGCATAGACACCACAAATGTCTGTATTTCAGTGAACTTTCTGCAACATAGCAGTGAGATACGGTTTAGCTCTCTTTTATTATTATTATCTTTTTACATTATTATAGGAAACTGAGATGTTTTCTGTAAACCACCATCACAATCTGAAAGAATGTCATTGTGTGCATACTTGCTGATTGCTGTCTCTGACTGGGAACACAGTGTTTCTTAATCTGGTTTAACAAGAGTGGCACACACCTACAGACACACCAGTCAAGCCCTTAATAATTTTCTGAATTCATTTCTTTCAGTGTAGTTAATTGTTGCACTTCTGGCAAGAGCCTACACATGCACAAACTTGCCCAAGTTATAAATGTAACGACTGAAAGACTGGCACCATTCACATACAGTAAAACAAGGCCCAACATACCACCCTTTCTCTGATGAGCATATTACAACAAAGCTATACTATCAACGATGCTGAATATCAACAAAATACTACAACTAAACGAAATACTAAAAGACTCTATCTGTCATGTATGTGACTAAAAACTGGAAAACAGTGCCTGTAATTGAATTACCTTTAATTTGAAATACTACAATATCAGTCGACACTGCTTTCTATGAATGTGACAGTCCACTGTTATTTTTTTAATTGGTACAAAATTCCTAAATGATTACACCCCTATTGTGATCTCAGGCGTCATATTGTTACAACTCTTTTGTTTATCTCTCCTTTCCTCCCTCCCTCTCTTTTTCCCGTTTCTCTCTCCTAACTGAGCATGTCACTTGTGTGATTGTTGGCCATGAAGGATCTTGCAAAATATTGTGAGAAGTAGTTGAGGAAAGCGGTTATTGTCAAGAGTTTTGATGATAATGGTAAAATAGTAAAGTGCAATCATAAACAGTTTTTGGCTGAATTTTGTCCATTATTATGAATATTGTATATCCTGTAAATATAACTTTGTCTGGCCTTTGAAGATGTAGTGATTGTATGCAGTTTATTTTAATAATAATTATTATTTGTAATAATATTTGTGTTGTCAAGAAGTCAATTCAATTCAGTTTTTGTTAAGTATTTTTGTTGTTGGCCTAGCTAACTTATTTGGAAAGAAGGTCCTCTTGTTTGGTTTTTGTTTTTTTTTTCCTCATCCCTGGACGGCCTGTCAGTTTGATAGTGTATGGCTGTCCAGGTCCACTTACAAACAAGCAGCAGGCCTCCTGGACATCCCTCAGGTGCTTCGACCGAAGTAAGGTCTTATCAGCTCCAAACCCAGATGCCCCGGGGCGATGGCCCTCAGCATGCAGACTGAACTGCCTTGACTTTGGAGCTGGCTTGTAAGACTGGGTGACTAGTTTAAAGGAGCCTTTATGGAGGTCCAGGCCATCAAATACATGGCAAAACTTGTTGATATTGTCTCTCAGCACTTCATTTAACTGGAAGAACATGCAGGGAAGCTCCCTACGTAGTGCACAGAAGCACAAATGCCCTTTTTTCAAAAAACACAATAGAAACGTTTCACTTCAGAAAGTTTCCGGACAACACAGTGCACTGATTTTAGAAACTTTAGAAACCGAAGGACCTTCATCTGTGTGCTCCAGACTACAAGGATCTTTTTGTTTCCAGTCCAACCTTCCACAACAAAAAGCTGAATAAAACATGAAGGATTGTCCCAAGAGATAGCTGAGACTCACCCATGACCCAAGCTGAAGCCCAGAGACTATACCTACACTCGTTGGTATAGACTCGTTGAGTCTTGTTCGATGTAGAGATTGTAGCAAGTGGTTAAGGCCATCATTTCATATTTGATTTTTCCAGTGTCAAACTAATTTTAAGCTGTATTCAAGTGTTCAAACGATGTGTCAAAGCTAGACATTGCATAATCACTTTTGTCTGAGCTATATTTGATTGTTGTCGCCAACTCCGCTTCCTCCCTTCCATGTTTGCAGGAAGTTGAGATGGTAATTATTCAAGTCAAGCCACCTCCTAATCGGCATCCCCAACTTGCTGTGTGACCACAAAGGGCCCTTGCCACTTGGTAAGAGTTCAACATTGGTATTAACAAAACCACTATTGAAGACTGGTTTGATTTTCTGACAAAACTGGACTCTGTCTTGTCAGGAACTCACAGAAACAATAAACAGAGCAATAAAACAATAAATCTACAAACCTAGCAAAGAGATCGCCAAGCAAAGGCACACAAAGCCCTTCACCCCATATATTTTCTGCTCATTCATCCTGATCCTCTCAATAAAACAAAGATGTGACACTTCAGGCGTAGAATTAGCATTTTTAATTCAGCAAAGTGTCATGAAGTGGCATTTATCTTCACTTGGTTACAGGTCTTGACGTGATACGTATTCACGGTGCAGAGCTTAGCAAACTTGAACTTTGTAATGCCGTGAATTTCACATGAGCTTGAGTTTTCTGTCTTATCTGCATTCATGTGCAAATAAATGGAAGTCAGTAGGCTTGTTTGGGATGAGCAAGATCTGCACTAAACCAACGCCAGCGGTCACCATGAGATGCATAAGAGTTGCTAATGCTAAAATGTGGCAAAAAAAGTGCACTCATTACAAGTATGATAAAAATGATTTGCTGACAACACAGCTTAATGCTCATTGGTTTGAAGATTTATAAATATTCCTGAATATACACAGTGTGACCTGCATATGAAAAAAAAACTGTTTATATATTGAGTGTGTGTGTGTGTGTGTGTGTGTTTAAAAATAAATATGAATGGAAACCACGTTTTTGGGGGTAAATTAAACAATTAAATTAAACATATTTTTATATGTGACATGGACCACAAAACCAGTCATAACAGTCTTTTTTAAAATTTAGATTTATACATCATTTAAAATTTCAATAAATAAACTTTCCATTGTTGATATTAGTTAGAGTAGGACAATATTTGGCCGAGATACAACTATTTAAAAATCTATAATCTGAAGGTGCAAAAAAACTAAATATTGAGAAAATCGTCTTTAAACATTCTCCAAATGAATTTCTTAGAAATGCATATTAATAATCGAAAAGGAATTTTCATGTAATATATTTATGGTAGCATATGTACAAAATATTTTCATGGAACATGATCTTTACTTAATATTCTAATGATTTTTGCCCTAATTAAAATTAAAATCTTAATTATGACTCATACAGTGTATTGTTGGCTATGGCTACAAATATACCTGTGCTGCTACTGATGACTGCTTGTGTGCTCCAGGGTCACATATAACAGCACCAGAATTGAAATAATATCCGATGTATTTGCAAGAAAGCACACGGGTGTGAATCACACGATATCTGTCTGACTGATCCACTACGAGAAGAGCGAGCGGTTCATCTTGACACTTATTTCACTCCTCCCTGACTGTAGCCGTCTACTCCTGTCTACTGTCAAGGCGAGGCATTTTGACATATCGGATGAGCCTAAGGGAACGAAAGAGTGGTGTAACCGCCCCTTAAAGACATGAATATTGTGTCACCATTTACTCACCCCTCACTTGTTCCTATTCTGCATGAGTGCTTTTCTCCTGTTGAACACAAAAGGAGATATTTTGAAGAGCATAGACCTGATGGTAAATATTAACTTCCACAGTATGAAGTACAATGGAAGGCAATAGCAGAAATCAACTCTTTAGCTACTAAAATTCTTCACAATATCTTATTTTGTGCTCAGAAACTTCAGTTATTTTACTAACGTCAACCACACATTTCTTTAATATTCCTCAAGTAATAAGCAAAGTTTATAGATGGCATGGCTAAGAATATTGCTTAGCCTTAGACCACCCTTCATTTACTAAAATTTTGAACCTGAATCCACCTTCCATGCATGGATAGTTCTGAGTTATCCAGACATGTGTTTGTACAGTAACTGCTCGGCAGAACATAAGTTCCAGGTGCTGCCAGGGATGGGTCACAGGGGTGAGCCAACGCCTCTCTCTTTCTTTCCCAGAGCTTCTCTACGGTTCAGGCGTGGCTGCTCAAATACCCCCATGTCTACACCTGCTCTGTTGTGTTTCTATCTATGCGCAAGCCTTTTTTATGACAACACATTACTCACACTTTATTCTGACACACCCTTAGCACCTAATTCTCCCTCTTTTTGCAGGAGAACACAGGCATTCTTGCTGCGTTTTTGGTTTGATTTAATTATTTATATCACTATAAACGTATCGCGGAAAATTGCATAGAGAAGCACGAATGGATTTTCCGGTCTGCTTTCACACACAGCGTTCAGTGATTCGGTCTGTCACTTAGTCATTAAAACTTCACACTTTCACACACCAGATGCTAACTCATCAGATACTACAACAGATGACGCACACCTAATGATTTCATCAGCCAGCAAAGACTAGCCCATGTTCACTCTTACGCAATCACAAGAGACGTGCTGACATACTGTCAGTATATACTAACATCAAACACTAGCTTTATAAATCATAGTTTTACCACTAAAATACACAAAACCTGACACTTTTTCTGCTTTTTAACATTTAATAGCTGTCCTTCGGGGTCTCAATGGTATGTTTTCAGCAAAACGTAAACAGTTATTAGTTACTTAATTGCAGATATCATGAACTATTATGGAGCACAAAACAATGGGAAACAGAATAAGCATCTACAGATATTGTAATTAAGCAATTGCAATTAACACCTAACCTGAGAACAAAGATCATTTAGTGTTAAATCTGTCTTGATTGTATTGTTTTAATGCAATTTGGTTGTATTGCATTCACTGTTTTACCCAATAGCTACTTGAGAGAGAGAGAGAGAGAGAGAGAGAGAGAGAGAGAAAGAGAGAATATTGGTATTCTGCAAATTTAGCAAAACAACAGACATGAAATGATTTTTTTTTAAACTTTATAATTTTATAATTACTTAGATTTTGATTATATTATTATAACTGCAACCTCTGTGTGACAGCTGCTTTCTTTATATGGCATTTGTGTTTTTTTAAAGAGATAATTTAGAGCAATTAAATAAGTCAGTAAAACAGCGCCTTGAATCACATGACTGAGTTTATAACTCACGGCTGGGCTCAAAGGTGGAAGACTTTAATAAAAGGGTGTGACCCGCATCTCTTTGTCTGTCCTAACACATTCAGTGTAAACATAATAAAAGCAGAGGGTGATGTCAAGGTTACAGACACAAAGTAACATAACTGACCAATGGTAATGGTGGAGTAAAACATCTAAGCAGACTCAATCCGTCCTCGAGGACTAACTGACATGAACAAACCAAATATTTACTCTTCCTAGTCTGACATCAAATAAGATCCTACTGGAGTCTCTCTCAAATCAGCTTTATTGGCATGCCTTCCCAAAGCATTGTCCACAAACAATTATATATTGCATAAACAAAACAAGAATAAAATACTGTACTGTACTGTACATAGGCCTATTTTCTTCTCTTTCCCTTTCACTTTGTCGCTCAATGAATAAAGGAGCAGTTCAGCAATGAATTGGGAAAACTGAATGTAAATAGAAGTAAAAACATGTTCTCCAAGCAAACCTTTAACATGTGTATTATTATTGGTATAAAAGGAGTCCAACTTCAACCTTAAAATCTGCGGAAGTGGGCTTTCTTCCGGAAACATAATTACAATGCAGACAATTCCTGTAACACTATCGATCACCACTAGATGGCAGGCTTACTCAAATCATGTTTTTATATTGGAAGTTTAATATGTTACAGATTCCAAGTTAACCCATTTAAAATGTAGTAAGTTGTGTAACTTTTTGAACTACTTAGTTACATTTTTTTAAATTAATTTTCAAATATCTAATGTTTTCAACTGTTAAGCATTTATAAAACATGTGAACCAGGCAAGAATAAAGGTGCAAAAGCTGTCACTGGGGTGGTACCTTTTTAAAAGGTACACTTTTGTACCTATTAGGCTCAAATATGTACACTTTAAGTACTAATATGTACCTTTAAGGTACCAAAATGTACTCTTTAGGTACCGCACCACTCTGATTTAAATGCCTTCATCACCTTTATTATTTAATTTAACAGCACAGCTGCAAAATCATACCAAATTTAGGGTCATTCTGAGGTTAAATACAGATCTGAGACCATAACAAGCTTGCTTTTGAAATCAAATCTTTTCCATGCTTTGCTTTGCTAAATAAAGTAAATGCATAAAACTAATAAAATACAAAAACAAACAGGAAAGCTGTTATCAAATAATCAAATCTCCTGCAAGAATAGTGTAACAATTTATGAAAGAAATCAAATAAATCTGGATATGCAAGTGTGTGTTAACTTACGTTAACATTTTCACAAGTAACTGTTATTTAATTACCCTTTTTATTGATGACAGTTATATTTATTTAGTAATTAAATGTAACCACTTACTCCCCAGCTATCTACAGTATCATATAATTGCATAATACATCCGAAAACACAACACGCACGCCATACACTCCCTAGAGAGGAAGAAAAGCTGTTGGTGGGACGGTACTTTTTCAAAAGGCACACTTTTGTAGCTACCTTATTTACTCCTCAAGGGTGCATATTAGTAGCTAAAGGTAGCACCCAAATTGTATACTCAGTGACTCTTCTCTGAGAGTAGACTATTCTTGAAGATTTACATCTGACACTTTTCGTTAAACTAGCGTTTTATGTATGTGTTTGTATGTGAGCACAGGTGCTTCTGAATGGGTTGCGGCTGGTATATTCAGAAACCTTCCAGCCAAGCTGATGGGAGGTGAACTCTGTAAAGCTGTGGCCCTCCAGGAATTGAGCTCGAGATCAGTAGAGAGTTTAGGGATTGTCATTTAAATGATTTCTGCCAGCTTGGGGCGATAGATGGCAGCAGTCCTACAGCAAAACGAAAAATAGCTACACACTACTAAATGATTTAATTCAACGCTTATTAAGGAGCATAGCTACTTAAATCTTTACAATAGCTTGAATATATTCATAAAGACAAATGCTGGTGTATGAAGTCGAGCAATCAATGCCATCCAATTGCCGTGTTGTTGAGGGGACGTTCAGGAGGAGTTCCGCCCTGTTTATTCGGTTTATATGATCACGTATAGAGCGATTGCGAGCCGAAATAACGAGCTTGTTTGTGTCAGACGGAGAGATTCCTCAGCTCGCGAGGGGATTATGACGCACGTCTGAGTGTAATGTCACGCGCGGCGCAGCGCGGGCGCGTGGCTGGGACAGGTGTGTTACCTGTGGCTGCGAACGGAGGGAATGGGCACGGATCGGCAGCGTGCCGATGAAACGCCTCGCTCTCCTTGAACCCGCCGCTGTTGTTATTTTTCAGAGCAGGAGCGTGTTTGGATAGTGGAGCGGTGACTTTTGTCTATTGATTGATCGCGAGCGGTTCGTGACGCCTTTGGAACGGGTGAAGACACGCAAACCACTCCCTGAGCACTGGACGCGGAGCTCTCTTTTCTCCAGCGTGAACGGGGATCGCGCGCGGTTCTGACGCATTAGCGAACCGGGCTGCGGTAGCTGGGTATGTGCGAGACGGTGATGGCCGTGTCTCAGCTGGACATCGAGCCCCATCCACCGGAGAACGGCTTCGTTACCCCCGAGACTAATAAATCGCCCGATTTGCTGTCGCGGATCGACGCCGGCGTTTTGCCGAGCGTGGGCGGCTTCGGGAGATTTCAGAAACAGCTGATCGTTTTAACATGGATCCCGGCCATTTTCATCGGCTTCAGCCAATTTTCGGACAGTTTTCTCCTGGCTGAGCCGACTTGTGCGCAAGTGGAGCGGAATAACGGCGATCCTTCGCCCAATCTCACGCAGCCGATATTTAATATCAGCGTCGATAATGCAAGCAGCTCCGCTGACGCGTCATCACGGTGCATCTGTCCGGGGTCGGGATGCCAACTCCAAATTGGACTAGAGGAAAATGTTGTCACCAAGGTAAGTGCGTGTGCGTGAGTGTGTGTTCAACACAGTTTGTCCTCAGTGACAAACTTGAGCATTGGGCTTTCAGGCAGTTCTAAGCTCCACTTTTGGTTTTACTACAAATACAACTGAAAAAATACATATGCATGATTGCTATTAAACCATGGCAGCCTCAAATCAATCATGCTACGATATTCATAGTTTAACCATGGTATTTAAACTATAACTGCACCAAAAAGCATGCCGCTATACTTTTACTGCAGGGTAATAAAGCCATGGTTAGTTTTCCTAATGCACTGGTAGACAAGCATGCTGTTGCATTTCATAAATTTTTTGCTGTTTCCATCAGAGCACCCACATGAATGCATGTGGAAAGGTGAGTTTGTTTACAAAGCGCTCAGGGGCCTGCGTTACAGCGTCTCTGTACAAAGAATGGCATTGCTGACTGAGACGAATATGAGTCATCTGCATCAACAGCTGACAAGGTGCCAGCCTTCATGGGGTGTCATGTCACTGGGTTCCCTCATGCTGACCACATGACATAACTGTTCTTACTAAAAAAAAAGAAAAACAACAGCTCCTTTTTAACCATCTGCGACCTGCCCTTCGGCCTCCATTAGCCTGTCGGTGCATTGTGCAATAGTGAATATGGGTCAACAAACTCTGAGGATTACACAGTAATTCTGAGCAGCCTATAGAGATAAGAGAAAGCTACCGCAGGCCTTTTGAGTTTATCATATTAGTGTCACATTATGTCCTTCCCTGCTAATCTGGTAAGTGGAGGAAGATTCCCTATTAATAACAGTTATGGGTTCTGGAAGGCTCAAATCTTTGTCTTGTTTTCTCTATCTGGATGCTTGCGTTATGACAGGATGTGTCATGTACAAGCAGAGAAGCAGATTAAGTGTAGCTTTATTGCAAATTTGCATTTATAAACGTAGGGAGGAAAAAGACCCACAGACCTTTAAGCAGTGCACAGAGCCTGCCACGAGAGTGAATCAGCAAACTTGTACGAAAGCATCAATTTACCCATGGCTTTGCTGTTCTGTCTGAAAGGAAATCCTTTAAGTGTGTTGGCATGTAGTTCCTGCAATGAAAAGTGAGCCATCCTTTAAAATGTTTTCATTGTGAATATGTGTTAAGTCATTTATTCCTATGATTGAAACAGAATTTTCAGCATCATTACTCCAGTCTTCAGTGTCACGTGATTCTTCAGAAATCATTCTGATATGCTGATTTGCCGCACAGCTGTGATGCTTTATATTTTTTTTAGAAGCTGTGAGGCTGTTTTACAGAAGGCAGCAAAGTTCATACATTTAAAGTCAGTTTAATGTTGTTTTAATTCAGTGTCAGTGTTGTGAGATTTGTGGGGTTTTTAACTATAAGTTGCATCCCAAATTAAAAGTATGTTTACGTAATGTGTGTACTGTGCATATTTGTGCATATATAAATACACGTATACAGTGTATATTTTGAAAAAAATATTTCATTATATACATATAAATGTATATATTATATTTAAAAAAATATATAAATGTGTAATATATATTAAAAAAACTTTTTTTAAATATATACATGCATTTTTGTGTGTATTTTTATATATATATATATACGTGTGTGTGTGTGTGTGTGTGTGTGTGTGTATATAAGCCATACACACTAACATAAACAAAATATTTTGGATGCAATCTAATCATTTGACAGCACTAGTGTTTTATGTGTACAGTACTGTACACACACACACACGTATATATTTTTTAACATATGTTTGTATAATATCAACAATATGAATTTGAAATGTGTGTGTGTGTATATATATATATATTTCTAT
>JAUCMT010000047.1:3126484-3139790 GCA_032357475.1 Enteromius thamalakanensis
AAAAACCTTGTGAGAACCAGGCTTAGTTGGGTCCAGTTCTCCTCTGGCCGGACGCCCAGCACCTAATTTCCAGTTGAGTCAGTGACATGGACTAAAGGACAGATATAAAGGCTAAATATATATATAGTCTTTTTGTTTCGTCTCATAATGCCGTTGTTTTATATTGTCTGATGTCCAATTGTTATAATAGATTATGTTATAGCCATTCTTTTGATGTTTTTATGAAATATCTGTATTGACTTCATGATATTATTTACTGCCATGCGAGCCGCACGAGTAACACTGGTATAGATGTGTTCTGCACTGCTCTTTTCTCTCCACAATGATTCATATTGTGTGTTTTTTGCCGTATTCAGAGGAAGCGTGCGGCACATATTTACTAAATATTCATCCAAACACAGCTTCAGCAGCGGTGCTAGTGTTTGCTAACAGTAAACCACTGCTCAGGTATATCAAACTTCTTTCCCCCCAAACAAAGAATGAAAGGGTAGAAGTTTGTTGTGAGTAAATCGTGGCCTTTACTTTAGTTTAGTTTAGTTTAGTTTAGTTTAGCAGAATCTCCACCAGTTCCTGTCACTTTATGTGCTTCCTCTTGTTTGCCCTTCGGCCACTTGGTTTCTTTCATCTTCTGGATAAAATGAAAATGTAATGCGGTGTGTGTGAAGTTGTTTGAAAGCTTGTCCTGTGTGGAGAAGCAGTGGTTTCAGATTTCTGCACCGCACTGGTCCATTACTCCAGATGATCTCAGATAGTCTTCAGAGGAACCCAAGCATTGATGATCACAGCATGGTATCTGTGCCGTTCACACCAGACTCATGACTCACTCAGTTTGTAATCAAGGGTTAGTTTCTGTTATGCATGCGATGTATGAATGCAATACGTGAGGGCTGAAAAACGTCCTGTTTTTACTTCATGTGAAAGTGCCACAGAATGCCAGACAATCTTGTAAGAGTTTCACAAACAAGTGATGACACTATTTGGAATTTTCTTTATCTAGTCCAAAAAATAAACAAAGACTTATTTTAATCAGCCAAATATTTTCGAGAGACAAAATAATAGAATATATGAAAAATAATTTTTTATTGTGAATTCCATTTAATGACTTTTTTTTTAAACTAGATAAAAAAAACAACGTATAACTAACACAAAACCGTAAAATCGTAAAAAACTTGTTTTTTAAAAACTACAAAAAATAAAGTTATTTAAAATACGGAAAAACACAGAAAAAAAAGACAAAATTGTGACTTTTAAAATCATATGATCATTTTTAAAGCATTAAAAATATGAAATAAAATATAATATTATGATAAGATTACAAACAAAATACAATGCAGTATTAAATCATTAATCAGCATTATATGTATAGCAATTAATCATCAGCATAAAATTCATGAATGCAATAAATTCAGGAACAGTGATAAAATAATAATAATAATAATGATATCGTCACTCGCTTAAAAGTGACGATATCATGATTAGTCTGTGGTCTTTAAGGTAGTCTGATTATATTAATTTATTGTTTAGAATTAATTAGTATGCATAGCCATTAGCATCAGAAATCCCAGTATATACCTCTGCCTCGTGTGATCAGAATCTGGAATGCAAACATTTGCTTGTGTTTGACCAAATGGTTTTGAATGTGCTAGCAGAAAGAGGAACTGATCACCAGTAGAATTAACCATTACAGTCCAGAACGGTGAATGTTGCTCTCTGCGTCCTGATCTCACTCTTATAATATAGTCTCTCACTATCATTACACACACACACACGCTCTGTCACGTGTGTGTGTGTCTCTCACTTCCTCTGCTTTTATTCCCGCTTTCATGTTGTTCTTTCCTTTGAACTCTAAAGTAATAAATACCGTCGGAGCGAGGGCTTTGTGTGTCTCACACTGCTGCTCTGTTGCTAGGCAGAAACTATGCGGCAGTCTCTGTCTCTCTGCCTTCAATTTTTTCTCCGGCACTGATTCTCTTCTGCATCATTCACATAGCTGTGTGTAACACTCAAAGCATGCTAGCCTTCCTGTACATACATTATATATCATCCCCTCATCATTCTCAGACTCTTTGTGTTTAAGGTCACTCTAATAATCATTTATGAACAACTGTTTGGCTCCAGTTCTCCAATTAACATTAGTCCTTATTACTTCCCTTTACTTATACCATTCAGTTATGAACCATAATCAGGACTTTCCACTAATACACTCTCAGAAATAGAGGTAGAAATGCTGTCTCTGGGGCGGTACCCTGTCAAAAGGTACATATTTACATACATTTTGCTACATATTAGTACTTAAAGTGTACATATTTAAGCCTAATAGGTACAAAAATGTACAGCCCCGGTGACAGCTATTGTACCTTTATTTCTGAGTGTAGTATTCAAAACAGTTTAAAAATAATGAATAAAAAAACCTCTTTGTGTGGTTTTCTTATTCCTTAATAAACACCAAGTGAAAAAGAAATCTTAAAAAGTCATTAGCCTTAATGGGACTTTCTTTCTTTCTTTCTTAACTAATAAACTCTTCTCTCCGGGTCACTCTGTCAATATATAGATTTTGTGATTATCTGCACAATAATCTAGTTATTGCTTTTCTTCAAACATTGTTATCATATGAGCAAAGTCCGGTCATTGGTTGACCTTTTGTGAAAATTGATTTATTTGACCAATACCTGTTTTTAAAACAAAAGCATCTATTGAATAAAAAGCGCCTTTGATATAACAAGTAATTGAAGTAAGTTGTTGAATCAAACACACGTTTGAGATGCATGATTCACGGTTTAGTTTTGTTCTGGACATGCAGTATGCATTTTATTTCTCTTATATTTGATACTCTGTGAGGGTTTTAATAGTAGTTTTACAAAACAGGATAATATGCTGAAATGTAAGGTTTTTGAGGAAATCCTTTGACATTGATCTGAAAGCATGAGTGATACTGAAGCATGTGACGGGTGCGGCTCAATCATCACACAATAGAGGAAACAGATCTGGGCTGGTTTCAGGGGAAACCCAGGAAACCCTAGAGCTCATTCAGAAACAAACCCTCATTAGAATACAGTACAATACAAGTGCGTTATATTCTCTTGCTTTAGAAAGTCTGATGTATAATTCATTGCGCCTAAGTTTTGTGCCTTTTATCTCTTTGTATGTCCTGCTCTGAAAGTGTTTGTTCAGCATAACAGATTGCACAATAGATTTTTATAGCTTAATGTGCAAAAAGGGCAGGTTTTCAGATAGAAAGCATGATTTATGGGTGTTTATGTGAACATTAATGTACCTGATTATATATAAGTTCAATTTTGAGTGTCTCCTATATCGAGGGACATGCATGAGGGAGTGAGTGGTAAGACAAGGGACTTACCTGAAGTGTACATGGGAACAAATAAGAAACACGGCTGGACTTCACAATCGTACATGAATGTTAATTAGTTTGTACACGCAGAGGAGTGTGGGTAAGAACGCTCACTTACAGGAAGTAATTATACTAATGATATATACATGGTAAATGTGCCACGTAAGACTTGGTATATACTTTATGCTTGGTAAATTCTAACCTTAGCTGTTTTCAATTGCGTGTGTAGGACCATTAATGCTACATTGCTCATTGAAGAACTGGTTATTCCATGTTTATGTAAAATGGTGCACTTAATTTTACAGCCCTATTTCCATATACAGTACTTACTGGTGTATGCTGTGCACCTACAGAATAAGTCATGTGGTACTCAAGTTGAAGGGTATAAACATGTACCGAGGCACTTACTGAGTAATTGATGTTACACTGTATACAGAAATAGGACTGGAAAATAAAGTACAGTGTGTGTCTCTTTGCTACCACATTTTTTCCCTTAAGTACTGCATGTTTGCCGTGTATATACATTAGTAAGTATAATTAGTTACCATGCATGAGCTCTACCTGTACGTGACCGTTCCACACTCGTCTATCTGTACAAACCAATACCACACATGTTAAGTACAGCCATGTTTTCCTGTTTGTGTTCATACACTTCAGGTAAGTACCTTGGGTTACCACTCATTTGCATGCAGGTAAGATATTTACCATGTGTGTACCAGGGAAGTACACATACTGTGAAATAAAGTGCTACTCAGATGTGTCCAATATTTTGTCTAAAGGTTCAGCTGTTCCATAAAAACATCACGACAACAAAAAAACAACACATTTTTGTACCTTATTTATCCTACATTTAAAAGAGTCATATATGTGCACATATCGAAATGGTACATATTAGTGCCTTTTTCAAAAGTTACCTTCCCAGTGACAGTTTTGCCCCTTTATTTCTGAGAGTGCACTGATATAAAAATGTTAATTAGAGTATTACTTGTGCCCAATGCATATTTTTTATTAATAAGCATAAATTCTTGTTTATGTCCCTTTAATGAGGATTGTGTAATATTACCCTTGGAATGCACAATATTAAAGTGTACCTAAAGTAGTACAGTTGCATGGTGTTTAGCATATTAAGTACATAAATATGAAAATGTAGTATACTAAGCATGAAATATTTTTCACTAGGGCACCTACAATGATGGGAAATTTATTGTGGACAATCCCCATATTTTTTCTATGAAAATGAGAATAATAATAACCGCTTTGCCCAGCCAAAGGCTCACATGATCTTGGAAACCCCCCCATTATCAAACTCTTCCTGTTGTGTTCGTAACAGGTGACAAATGTCCCTTTTGTGTGAGGCTGCATCCATACAGACAGTATGAAATGTCAAACCCATAATCCCTGCTGTTTGTTGAGAACAGAGGTTTTGGAGCCGAGGTATGGATGTTTCCCTCACTGATCTGCGGCGTATGTATAAAGGAGCTCAGAGCAAAATTTTTATTTCAAGTGAGTCAAAATTCTGAGAATGACATGATTTTACTCTCATTCCTGAGTCATAAAAGTCCCTAAGACTATGTCTCAGCTCCTGAATTACTCGAGAGCTGGAGAGGTCTCCTAACCTAGTAAGAAGAAGAAACAAACACTTTGCAATGAAGATATGTCATATTGTTCTGCAAAATTCAATATTAAAATAAAAAAAAAAAAAGAAGATATGTCATATTGTTTTTTTGGTGTAAAATTGGAGAAAATGTAGTAGTGAGGACACAGATGACACTAACCCCACCAAACACAACAGTGGCCAAAAGTAATGTGTGGAGGGTTTTTTAAGACATTAACAGTCAAATATGAAACAAATATAAAGGAGAAAACCCTGACCAGTATTGGCAACTGCTTTCAGTTGAAAGTCACTAAATGTTTCTAGATTATGTCATAATGGTGACTTCACTGATCTATATAAATCTAGATATGGTTTGTTAAAAAAATAGATTTTTGTTGCTTGGCTGTTGTTTTTGTCTCAAAGTGGGTAAGGAGTGACAAAAGCTGCTGTTTTTCTGTCCCAACAGTGGAACCTAGTGGGGGACTCTGCCTGGATGGTTCACATAGCCAAATTCTCTCTCTTGGTGGGCTCCATCTTTGGATACTTGGTGTTGGGAGTGGTGGCAGATTGGTGAGTATAAGTCTAAAAGTGTCTTACTTTCCCACATTTCTGAATCCATGCTAATCATGTCAATGATTGGCCGTTATATTTTGACCATGAGATGATTGCTGAGAAAACGCAGTGGTTTCATGTTCATGAACGCAAGTGTGTTTGTCAGGCCATAAATCTTCACAAACAGATGTTTGCTTTGGTGTTTCCACCCATCGTAGTTCCTCTTATGACTCACTTTCTGGATCCAGCTCTGCTGTGCGAGATCTGGAAAAGTCTTTTCAAGGACAGATCTGATTCTGTGTGTTTTTGTATGCATTAGCATTACATTATCCCACTGATGGTTATAACCATAAATATGGCTGATATGTTGTGTCTGAACTAGGTGTTTGAGTAAAATGTGAACATGCCCTCAGCATAATCATTACTCCGTCACGTGAAGCCATACGAGCATTTCATGACCTCTGGCATTATATATTTGATGGATACAACATGAAACCCATGAAGTGATGGATAACTGTGTGTGTGCTCTGTCTGAAGTGTGCTCAAGGCATGCAGCTGATGCTGTTGGATATCAGAAAGCTTGTATTGTGCAAAATTGATTTAAACACCGTCATCTTACAACAGAGGACAAAACATCTGGTAGTCTGTTAAAGGAAAAGAAAAATCTCTCATGCTCTTTTCTGGAAAACTTTTAGATACTTAGAGCACTGCTTGTGTTTAATACTGGCTATTTACATGTGTTTCAAAAGCTAAATAAATATGAATATAGTTTTTCAAAATTATTAATTTGTACTATTTAATAATTTATTCATTCTAATTATGTAAGTGCATAAATAGATCAATTATTTAAAGAAGCTATATAGTTAAAAAAGCAGTGCTCATGTTTTTAATGTTAAGGAATTATTGAATTTCTCTTCATGTGATGCATTAAAATCTTTATTTTTTTATGAAAATAAATCTTTGAATCATAGTCAAATCAATTCTTAGTAGACGTAAGGATGCAAACGTTTCTGATTAACTTATTATTTTATTGTTATTTGCTTTCCATGCCAATTTTTTGTTTTGCTGCAGGATACAATGTAAAGTATGGATCAGTGAACCACTGAACTTTTACCCAAAAACGGGTAAAACGGGTCTGTCTTATCTGTCCTGGGTGTTGCAAAACATTGGCATAAGCAAAAGGTAAAAGTAGATCTACATGATCCCAGCATTTTGGTGCAGATTCATCTGTCTATTGGTAAAAGCCAGCCGAATGCCAAAAACTACGAGGTAAAGATAATACGATAAGACTACATGACATAATGATTCACACTCAGTATGCATTGAATGTGGACCTTTATGGATGCATGTACACACATCTGTGTGTGTGTGTGTGTGTGTGTGTGATAGCTGTGCACAAATACGTTTATATAAACTTCCCAAGTCTGTCTTAAATAAGCATTGATAAAACTGATAGTTCCGGTCCTTGGTTCTGATTGGTTGAGCCGCGTTCGAAACTGTTGTAAAATTCTCTACAAACATACATCTTTGTTTATATTTGTGTGTTGCTCGGCAACCACTGTGTTCCAGCCACAACCGTTTCTGAGGAACTACATTGTTTTTATTAATATCAATACACTTTATTTGCTCTGTTTCATAAAAGCAATAAGCCCAGTGAAGTCTTGGTTTACAGTGAATTCATAACAGTTAAGAGGGTTTCACTGTATTTCAGCAGGCTTCTATGTTTAGGTTGAGTAATTTCACTTAATGAAATTAATATTTACCCAATCCTTGTTAAAGGTGACATTAAAATATGCATTGTGCAGAAGCAATACTCCAAACTAAGTTTAATTACAACTTCTATATAAATAGTTATCTGTCAGTAAATATGTTATGTATGAAATAAATGTATTTTAAATAAATTAGTTTTTTACTAGGAAGGAAAGGATGTGCAGAAAGCCCTTATATGGGAATGTTTTGGGATTGCTAACCTCGGTCACACTATTTTTTTTGAGGAGTTTTCTTATGCGGCTGAATACAAAAAAGCCACTCAATTATTACTGAATGAGTGCTATTGTTTGTGCCGAGCACAATGTGTTTTGTGTGGTGAGGATAGTGGCATGAGATCGTCAAGTCAAGTCTCCTATTCAGCATATGTCATGTTTATAATGTTACTGGGCCCTGTGCCACTCATTACAATGCTCGTGCATTTCAGCATTTTGAGGGATCATTTAGTGATCTGAAAAAGAAAACAAAATGCAAGTGACCCATCACTGGGATACTGTGTCGGCTCACTTGAAGTCACCTTATAGTATAGCACATGTAACAGTTGAGAATCACATTTTGTAAGCTGGCCTTGTTTTGTGTTCTCTAACATTCAGGTTTGGACGACACCCGGTCCTGATCCTGTCCGTCATTTTCATGTTAATTTTCGGCATGACAGTGGCCTTCTCCATCAACGTCCCGATGTTCAGCACCCTGCGCTTCTTCGAGGGCTTCTGTTTAGCAGGAATCACGCTGTCGCTCTATGCTCTGAGTAAGTATGACATCTGAGATTAAACCGCTGTGCTCCAGAAGATTTACATTTACTGAGGCATTATCTCTCATTCACTGTGCTGCAAACTTGTAGAAATAGTTTCAAGGCAATGCATTTCCTCACAAAAAATACATGCACATCAACATTAGTGAAGGACCAGGGTGGAGAAATAGTGCATGATGCTGCTTTTTCTCACTATGTTCTTCATTGAAAAGCCGTTGCTGCTCGAGGAAAGGCAGAGGATGTTGTTTTGAACTGTGTTGCTTTGCATTTCAGCAAAAACTGAATTAATCAACTATATGTGCCATGACTGATGCTTTTATTTGATGCTGGTACGTAATATTACGTTCAATCCATCAGTGATTATGCACGCGAATTGCAGTTTGTCAGCGAGCTACTGTACGCTCTGTGTATTAAATGCCACTCCATCTGAAAACAGGTTATGGAGATTTATTACTAATCAAACCAGTTTATACAAATATTAAATTCTGATTGCATAGGGAGGTTGTTTTTAATTTGCATAGTGGGTGGGGCTAAAAAGTTATTTTAGCATTCGCTGTAATTGGTAAAACTGTCAGCACAGCATTATGGTTAATGTAGTTATTCTACTAACAACCTCAGAGCAACAAGTTCTGTCGCGAGTGAATGGCACACACGTTGCTTTTGAAGCTGCGTGAAGTTCGTACTGTCCTCCCACGACTACCTTACCAACCCAGCACTGTTGAAAAACTGATTATCAAGCTGAATTAAATTAGTAAAATTATCCCAGCTTCCTCACAGCCCTGTGATGGCTTCAGACTTACTGAAAGTGTATGATTTGTGTGTCTTATACCCTCAGAATGTCCCAGAGGTTAATTGTGGTCTCTGCACTCTATGGTTCTGTCTTCTCGGTGGGTTAGAGTCATTCAGATGGATTACCCACAGACTCACAGTGACCTTCTTCATGCTTAACACTGGAGACATTTTCTGATGAGTGATAATCCTCTTTGGATGATCGCTGCCCTTCCAGTAATAGGGTTTGCCAGCAATGCCTCACCTGACTGTCTGATGGCCTCCAAAACTTTAAGTCCATGTTGTAATTGCCTTACAATGGGTACGGTGGGCCTTCATTTCCTTGTCATAGTAATTTTCTCCACCCCATTTCCCTTGAAAAGTCTCACCATTGCTCCCAAAAACAGACCCAGTGTGGACTATTGGTGTGCATTAAATAACTGTTGCTTTAATATGCTTTGCATTGATTGCATTGATTTCTTGTGCATTTACTCACCCTCATGTAGTTCCAGACCTGAGTTTCTGTCTTTTGTTAAACACAACAGAAGATATTTTGAAGAATGTTGGTAACCAAAGAGTTGACGGAATGCATCTACTGTTATATAATATAATAGTTATATATATATATAAATATAGTGCTTACAAAAGATGAATCACGATTAATTGCACACAAAATAATATATATTTATACAGCATATATTTTGAAAATATTTACATGCATGTGCATGTATATTTATAATTATATAAATTAGAGATATATTTATTTTTATTTTATTAAAATAATTTATTGAATTAAATAAAATGTATATAAATACATAAATATATACATGCATGTGTGTATTTATATATACATAATAAATATACTCACTGTACATATACAAATATTATGTAAACAAAAAACTTTTATTTGGAATTTTTAATAAAAGTTTAATATGCACATATATTATTTTATGACAGCACCAGTTGTCAAATGCTTGTTAGAACCGTGGTTTTTGTGTGCAGTTGTCTGACACAAACTGAAATGCACGTAAATCCTATCTTATTTTCAAATATCCTTTCAAAGATTTACCCATCATTTATTACCCTCATGTTTTTCAACACATTTTTCTTCTGTGGACAAGTATACATGCAAAAATAAATGCATACAATTAATTCAGTATATTCATTTGTTTTCATAAAACAAACAGCTTGGGTTGCTGTTAAACTCCAAAAAGCACTACAAAGTTTAAAGCATTGCTCATGCCTTAAATGTGAAGTCTTCTGCAGTCATATGACTCCTCAGCGATGATCATAATTTGTTATTCACTGATAATCAGCTTCCTCCAGTGCTCATATATTGTTATTCAAATTGGTGGGCGAAGAGAAGCCTCGCCATTGGTTCTTACACAGAGGGCTGTTGCTATGCAAATTTTTTACTGGGCTAAAGCCCTGGTAACCCCAGCCTGCGCTGGACACCACTGCATGATACCAGCAGGAGATTAAATACTGGAGATACAGATGGGAAGCACCTGTGGAAACCGTGTTTCATGTGATTGTATCTTCTTCCTAAAGAATATCCACTAGCGTTCCCATTCATCTCAGTGACTGTATGTGATGTGCATGCTGCCAGATCAGCACATTTAGCTGTAATAGCCATGTAATTACTCTACACCACAACACAAGAATACACGCTTAACTAGTCACTGTCCTGACATGAGATTTAAACATATACGTAGTAAAGAGCAGGAATTAATTATAGAAGCCTGTTTCAGCCACTCGATAAAAAATAAAAATGGTAATTATGACTTATCTCACTTTTTTTCTTGCAATTGCAAAGATGCAATTACACCAGTAGATATAAACTTGCACTTCTGAGAAATAAACGCACAAGTGCGAGATATAAAGTCGCAATTTGAACATTATAACTCGCAGTTGTGTGTTTGTGTCGGAAACCTAGCTTCAGGTACAGGCAGTCTTTTTCACAGTCTTTGTCCTCTTTCAGACACTTGCTTGGTATTTCTCCTGCTGTTTTCATTATTAGGAAATAAAAGCTTAAGTGAAGCCCTGATTTCAGGAGCCTTATATCACAACACTGTCGTTTTACTACAATTGGTGGTCCCACTGTTCTCAGCACTTTCTTTGAGAATCTTTCAGGTGGCTATATACCATTTTAATGCTTAAGAAATTACTTTATTTCAAATGTTTTGGTTCAGTATCCACATGGTTTTTTTGCTTACTTTCTTTTCATTTCTTTCAAGTATTCTGGGATAGGCTGGTATTCAATGCTAAGTTGTCATGACTCAGTATTTCAACGACTTTAACTTCCCGAGTGGTTTAACCAGTTGTATCAAAGAAATAAGGAATGATTTGACATGTTGGAATGACTGTAATCCATTAATTTGGGGGATTAATGAACTAAAAGTAATAACTTGACAACATTATTCCATGGTATCCAAGGTCTGACTATACTTCTATACTAAGGTAATGTTGCTGGTTGGATGCTACAGTAGGTGGTGGTTTTTATTGTGCAAGGCAGAAAAGTATTAAAATGATGCTGAAAAAATAAGTGCAATCAGATTAAATTGTGTGGTGTTCCTCTGCCCTTGGCTGTTTCCAGTAACGCTCGTCTAAATGGAGCGATGGTTTGGTTCAGTCCATTAATATTTGGACATCTGTGATGTGAAGGCAGTGCAGGGTTATTTATCGATGCTGGCCAATAGACTCTGAGTATCTGCTGAAGTATCTGCAAGTACTTCATGCCACTTTTATAAGTGAGATGTCTGTAGTGAGACTGTAAGCGTTTGGTCTGATGTGTTTTGTTGAAGAGTGCATTTACATGCTAATTGAGCGTCTTCTTGTAAAAAGAGCACACTTGCAAATTGGGTAGCAGCTCTAATATGTTTGGCCTGCAAACATCATGTAGCGTAATTAATAATCATGAGCCATGAGCTCACAGTCTCCAGCCATACATGTGAGGTGTAGTTATGCTGTTATTACTTTAATAACGTTAAGAACTATTATGTAATGCTTAACAGATCATTAGCAGCATGCATCTTAAATGTATTTATTAAAAATTTTTAATGCATGCAAGTATAGTTGTGGTGTTATGAATGCATTAGGATGCATGATCAGAATCAGTCACAAACCTGATTATTTCCGGAGCACGACTGCTAGCTGTATTTCACACACCAGGGTTACATTTCTCTGGGAAGCGTTAGCTAATGAGTGCACTGATTCAATCATGTGTGCATACAGTGTCATAATATTTATAATGAGATGCCCTAGATAACAGCTCAGAGGCTGGGGTCAGTGACCGGTTGATTACAGTCTTTATGGGATTAGATTAGCAAAGACAGATGCTTTTGAAATAATGGTGTGTGCCCTTTGAAGATACCCTGATTTCAATAGATGAACTCTCAGATTAAATCACAAATCATGATCCAGTGAAGATGCCTTTAAGATACAGACCTAGAAATGACTGGCCTCTGTATCTGTAACTCATAAACTGGTGTTGAGCATAAATGACTGTATTCATCTTTAATTAAAAAGTCTAGTATATTGATTTTAAATGGCATTGTTGTGCTGGCAGCTGATGGGTTCAGTGTTTATGTGATCAGTGAGCGTGTATTAGAGTAAATCGGTCATGCAGCATTTGTTGTTACAGCAGTGAATACCGGTTCTTTGTTTTACCAACAATCCAGAATGGTCTTAAAATAAACTCAAACTTACCTGCTTAAACTTGATATTTGGGTCTTTTCTAATTATGATAAATGGTAAAAGCAAAAATTAATTTAATTTAATGTAGATTTAACTTTTTTTAGATAACTGCATTTTCTTTGTCGCTTGTATAATTAAAGGGATAGTTCACCCAAAAATGAACAAATCAATGATTTCTTTTTTCTTCAGTAAAGAAGATTTTTAGACTTTTATCACTTTAACAGCCTATTAGGCTACACATAATTAATATGCATGGCTCCTGATGATATATTGAGGTTTTATGAAGCGAAATAATCAGTTAGTGCAAGAAACATAGTTTATTATCTGTAATCCAGTACTTCAGACATACAGGGAAGTGCTGATTCTTTTCTGTGAACTGGTTGCAATTCACCAGTTTGTTTACATAATCACACAATGATGTATGAATACCCATTATATTATTAAAGCACCCAATATTGACAAGAAATGGGAGTATTTTTCATGTCTAAAGCATACAAAGTGAAGAAACTAGTCTTCATCCTCTTAAAGGGGCGGTACATGCACTTCAAGCAGTTTGGACTGAAATGTGTGTTGTGTGTGTCACCCTACAATGATAAAGATCCACCAGTATTTTTTATTAAATTAAAAGAAGAATAAGTTGGCCCTTCTGAAATCAAGCTATTCTCAAATGCATGTTGGTGTGGCGTCACAACAATAGTTGATTGACAGCAGCGTGTCACACAGACTGAGTACCTCAGACCCGCCCCGAGACGCAGAGACAAGCAAGACTCCTAAGAAATTGAGGTGTTTTGTTGTTGAATGTATTAATGAACATAGCAGTAGTCATTTA
>JAUCMT010000047.1:3139890-3167154 GCA_032357475.1 Enteromius thamalakanensis
TCTCTCTCTCTCTCTGTCGTGTGTGTGTCTCTCTCTCTCTCTCTCTGTCGTGTGTGTGTGTGTGTCTCTCTCTCTCTGTCGTGTGTGTGTGTGTGTCTCTCTCTCCCTCTCGTGTGTGTGTGTGTGTCAGGCTGCTGGACAGGAAGGAGAAGGCTGTTCAGAGACTGAATGAGCAGCTGAAGAAGCTTCAGCTGCAGGAGACCGATCGTGAGGAGAACAAGGTCATCGCTCTGGGCACGTCCAAACTCAACTACCTGGACCCGCGCATCAGTGTGGCCTGGTACGGACTCGCATGCACACACACACACACACACACACAGAGAGAGACACACACACACGCTTCTTTTCCACCTTCATGAGTGCCGGTGCTCATTGTGACCTGATTTTCTCCAAAGAAAAGCTAGAAATAGGTCTGTCAGTCAATTACTGTTCTTTAACTAATTAATTACGTGATGTTTTGAATAATATCAATTAGCTGCAAAACAAATTTGACTCTGAAAACGTGCTGTTGATTATTTCCAGCAGTTTTGTGGGTCGTGCGGTGGGACATGCAGTTTTTCAAGCTGGACTGACGTGTGTGTACACATCCACCCTACAATGATAAAGATCCACCAGTAGTTTTGTCACATTAAAAGCAGAATACGTTGCCCTTTCTGAAATCAAGCCATTCTAAAATGCATGTCGGTGTGATGTCACACAGAAAGAGGCCACTCCCACAATAGTTGATTGACAGCAGCGTGTCACACAGCCTGAACTGGTGTTACCTCAGATCCGTCCTGAGCGAGCCGTCATCAGACCGAGACACCGAGACAAGCAGGACTCCTGAGAGATTGAGGTGTTTTGTTGTTGAATGTGTTAATGAACAGAGCAGTAGTGATTTACTCCGACATCTGAGAGACTGAAGACGCGGAGGATTTCTGAAGGGAAACGCCCCCTTGATCAACCAAAATGCGTTTGTTTGTGCAAATCGTGGTAATCAGACAGTTTCACTAGGAATACGACTAAACAAAAGATCCTCTGAGAGCACCTCGGAAAAGAGGGGCGGAGTCAGCGGAGCTCGTGAAGATTTAAAGGGGAAGTACACAGAACAGAGTGATTTCTAAAGAGCTGTTTTTGAGAAATTTTAAAGCTATCTGTATTACAAACTTTCTATTAAGATCCTAAAGAATCATATTAGCTTGTGGAAAATTGCCTTTGTATGACCCCTTTAAAACCTTAAAATCTTTCAAGCTCTCTGTTCAGTCTTCGGTCCGAGTTCAGTGCCTGAAATGCATCAGGTCATTCATTTGGCTGTTTTGGTTTCGGAGTGACTGTCAGGCATCTGAAAGTGAGTCATGATTGAGTAACTCTGTGGATCTGTGCTTTCGGACGATTCAGCCTGATTCAGTGAAATGATTCAACTAGTTCAACTGGTTCGAAAGAATGATTTGTTGGAAAGCAGAAGAGAATTTGTTCTTTGTTTCTTTCTTTGTTTCTTTCTGCCTTCTTTGTTTGTTCTTCAGCTCTCAGATCTAGCTCTGTTGTAATCAGAGAAGATGTGCCGTCAGTGTTTTGTATGCTGACTGGAGTAAAGTTCAGTGGTTGTGCTGAGATTGTGTTCTTCAGAGCTGCATCAACAGCTGTTTATCTGTGACCTTTGACCCAGACCACCACATCTGCATTAGCAAGCCCAGGTGTGGTTTTTCTCCCATTACGCTCTTCCTGTTCTCTCTTCTCACTGTTAAAACGTTATAAATCTGCCGGCAGCTTCATTTATCAGTCAATGCATTCCCCGGGAGTCAGACTCATGGCCACGGCATAACTAGTGGCATTCTCTACTAACACTGATGAGAAAGAAAACAATCTGTGACCCTCATGTCAGTCGGTGACACAGAAAGCCAGCGGTCCTGGCATGGAAAGCATTTGAATATGTGACATACTGGCAGGAAGCCATGAGTGACTCATGTGACAGGAGAAGGTCATAATGTCAGCCTCAGGCTCAAACAGACAAACAAGCCCGATGCCTCTCGGCTCCCCCTGCTGGTGGACGGACAGCTCCTCACATATCATCATGCTCTGGATTAGGCTTATTTGCAGTCATTAGCTCTATCAAAACAATAGAAATGCACTGTATGTCCTCATTTAGCTGGTTAAGTGTGGAGCTGGGGGAACATGCGTGAGGGATTTGGATCAGATGGGTTAAGAAGCTCAACGTTCTCTCTCTCTCTATCTGGCTTTGTTCCAAAACCTAGCAAGCAGCCTACATAGGCAGCATTTTAAGGGGGGATAGACGTGAAGGTTTTCCAAAAAGCGAGGTTTGAGGAGCTCCTGTTTAAGTTGAGATTTAATTAAAATACTTTGATTTTAGTTTTTAGGGTTGCTGAAGTTCTGCTTGACAACTTTTTTGATCACTAATTATTTCTGGTATTTTATTGTGACGTCCTTCACTGAGAATAAAAATGGTGGCAATTACAGGTTTGAGTGTGTGTTTGTTTTTTTCACTGAAAGTAGAAAGGCTCACTTTGTGTGAAACCATTGACTCATCTACCAAATCCTCTTACCAAATCTGCAAAACCACAAGCTCTGCAAAAGACATTAGACGAACTGTTCAGAAAGAAATGACGACCTGTTCACTTAGAAATCAAAGCTATGCACTCATATTCTAACCCTGCAAAATAAAAAACATGAAATTAAAAAAATGCAATTAAAAACAAACAAAAAAACAGTTATAATAGTATTTTTTTATTTGTTTTTAATCCATCCAGATATGTCAGATTTCTGATATTTTAACCAAGTTTATTTAAATGCATGGTTACATTTAATGTTTATTATTTAGCAAAATAATTAATAACTATACTGATGTTATATCACCTCCCACATGTTTAGTTATGTTGGAAAACTTGGAAAATGTGATTGAACTTTTATATGAACTTCTTTTAAAATACAGATAAAATGGGTTGATCTTTTTTAAGTGGAATTAAGTGTCCTTAAATTCCTGCAGGGGTTGTAAAATATAAACTTCCTATCTTGATTTTTGACTTAAATGTTGATAAGAAAAGTTTTCACAGCTAGTGTTGGGTTGTGTTAGTAATGCAGGCCCTGCTCTTCATCATCTCGCTGAGAAACAGAGTGCTTTCCCTGTCTCTGAGCACAGAGCATGATTCAGTTCCTGTGGGAAGTGCTGCTCATTGATATTCTGGGCTCTTCTGAAGGATTGTGCAGTCGCTGTGTTCACGCCGGAGTGTTTTTCTGAGTCCTGTCACCTTGGAAAGCGCTCGCCCGTGTCGGACCCTGCTGTCTGTTCTGTGCTTTTGCCATCATTAGATATCAGTCACTGAAGACCACCCGTGCTGTCTGCATGCGCTTCTGCGTTATGAATACTAATGAGTCGCTGAATTAATTGCAGACAGATGACATTGTTTTAAGGTCCCTTAATTAAAGACAATAATGTTCTGCACGAGTTAAAGATGCAGCTTTGGAAGGAAACAGGGCTAATATTACTCAAAGCTCAAACATCATGCTATGTGAAAACATACTTGTTTAAACTATTCTTTGTTCTGTTGAACACAAACGAAGATATTTCGAAGAATGTTATTAACAGTGTATTTCAGTTTCCCCTGTACTATGAAAGTCAATGGCTGGCATCTGGCAACTGTCTTCAAGAAAGAAACTCATTGTTGGGTGAACTATCCCTTCAAGTAATAAAGTTACACACACATACACACAATTTAAATCTGTAAAAAACATCTGTAGTTGAAATATTTTGGCCGTTGTGGTTGCCTAAGTAATTTTGTAAAAATGCAGAAAAACTGTAAACGTTTACAGCCAACCTGTAGATTTTACAGTATGAAACTGTAATTTACAAACAAGAAAATATGAATGTATACTAGTAAATTCAACAACTCACACTGCTGTTTTGTATCGTTAACATACTGACAACCATTATAATAGTGCAGTTGGTAAAAGAGAGTCACATGAAGAATCAAAGATCATCACAAGTAGCTTCGCAGGAAGCAGAAGTATATACAACTGTAATATACAGAAGGTTCTTCACACAAACACAAAACACCATCGTAACACACATGACACGTAAATAATGCAATAAACACAACAGAAGATGCAACATAAAGCCATACATTTCATATTCTGGGAATATCAGTTTACAGGTTTATTTTTACATAATTGAAAATAGTTCTAAAAACGGTACAATTAACAGCATTTTACTGTAAAATGACATGGTTAGCTGTTTTACTGTTTTTCTCAGTATATAGTACGGGAACTTACTGTTAATCTATTAAGGTGTTTTTTTATTTTTACAGTTAAACTTACACTTATTTGTACAGTGTTATATCATAAGTTGCTTTGCAACCACAAAAAGCAGGTGATTTTGAGTAATAAACAATACATTTTTGGTTTTGATCACTTCTATTGTCTTCATTTGGATAAAAGAGTCTGCTAAATTACTTGTATGTAAATACTATTTGGAGAAGAATTATGGCAATAGTTGATAATAATAATAATAATAATCGTAGTAGTAGCATTTAATACATTGGCATCTTTAAGTAAATTCTATATTTACTAAATTATATGATATATTTTTATATAATTAGATATAATAATTTAATTAAAATTTCTCTCTGAAAAAAGTGTTGTCTGTATTAGCTGACTTTAATGTGGGGTGTGTTTTGTTTTGTCTGCAGGGATAGAGCTGTGTCTGCCGGGATGGCGTTTCTCCATGACTATGGTGGCTAACTTCGTGGCGCTGGCGGGGCAGTTGCTCATGCCGGGGCTGGCCGTCCTCTGCCGTGACTGGCAGATTCTGCAAGCGGTCGTCATCTGCCCTCTCTTACTCATGCTGTCCTATATCTGGTAAACAGCTGTGCATCTTCACAAATATGTTTGGGAACGCTGACTCTGAAATTGCAAAAAGACATTTCCCTACTGTTTCTGCACTTTATTAAGCTGCAGGATCGTTTCCAACTACGCAGCAAATGCAGAAAGTTAAAAACATGAACGAACAATGTTAGCGTATGTCATTTAAATATACAGTATATGATGCTACATTTGTAAAATGCAATTTTCTTATGTTTCGCTTATGTTTTCGATTTTTTTAACAAAATGAATAAAGATATTGTGGCAGTAGAAGGATTTTATCTCCGTGAGAAGCTACTGCAAATCAGCATTTACTTTCTTTAAACTTTATTCTAATCAATCGTGTTGAGTTGCTTTGTTTTATTGTTTTATTTAGCAGTGATAATGCTCTGTTATTCTGCTAAGTGTTGAGACCAGGACAGATTAGATTAGTCTCTGTAGTTTGATGCGAGGTTATAATAATTTAGTAAAGTGTATCTGTTTCCACTCGTCAGGATTTTCCCGGAGTCTCTTCGCTGGCTGCTCGCGACGCAGCAGTACAATCGATCCAAATGGATCATGGAGCGCGTCGCCAAGAAGAACAACATCAACCTAGAGGAGGACGCGGAGGACATCATGACAGGTACACAAGCAAAGAGAGAACAAACTCTGGACTTTATATAATCTGAAAAATATGGTTCGGTTTAGATCTAGTGACCCCAACAGCTTTAACACAGTAACCCCATAAGATTGCTGTCGAATGATTAATCGCCTCCAAAATAAATATTTTGTTTACATAAGATATGAATTTCTATTGTGTCTATTGCGTATATATAAACACACACACGCATGCATAAGCTGAATTTTGAAAATATTTACATGTATATACATATATAATTATATAGTGTGTGTGTGTGTATATACTGTATACATATATTATATATGTAAATATATTTAATATATAAATCTTAAATACATATAAGCATGTTAGACACGTAAATATATATAAAAAATTTTAATTAATAAATAATATATTTATTATGTATATATAAATATGCATGCATTATATTATTACTTGTATATTATCTAAATAAAAACATATTTTAGATGCAGTTGGTCATTTGACAGCACTAGCTTTAGATAAGACATAACTTTGAAACATGCATAAAAAATATTTGAGCAAAATCTGAATAATCGCAAAATAAAAACAATCACAACCAACCTCCTATTAAAAACAAATCTGTGTAGAATTATTTCTAGATTTAAAAGCAGTGCAAACATGAGGCTTTTGACATCTTCAAAACATAAACTGTTGGCGCTTACAAAATACGGCATTATTGATTATTCACTAAATAACTCTGAAGTGTTTTAGGACTTTTAAAGAAAGATTGACAAACTATTCCATCTCTTATTTTCCCAAACGGTCTTGTTTTCTACACATAGCTTCATTGCTCTTACTAGAGAAATATTAATCAGCACAAACTAGTGTAAGCTTCATTTTAAAAATCAGTATATAATAAGCTAAATCAGGCCTGTTCCCTTTCTTTACAATGCATTTCAATGTCCAAGTGATTCACCATTATTTATATTCTTCCTCCTGTTGTTCAATGCTGGTAAGACTTTCTTCTGTGAAACACAAAACCGGTTTATCTAACCAGGCGTCTGTCCCGTATCCTCCATGTGTCAGACATGAGTCGCTGTCAGACGGAGGCGTGCACGTCTATAGTCAGCAGTTAGTTGTGTTCGTGGCTCAGGCTGCCGGAAGCCCTGCAAAGGCAAACCCTAGTAACTACACCTAGATTGTTGTCATCCAGCATGTGAAAGCTGCATGGCATTAATTGTCCAGGATTCAAGAATGAAGTTTTTGACTTCGGTGACAGCCAATTTGGAGCTGAAATCAGCATTAAAGCCTTATTTGTTTTCTTCTCAATGGGCTTATTTGTATGCCGTTCAAATCGATGGATATGACCTCTGACTATATCTGATTAAAATGTAATTAGTGTAATTTAACTTCAGTCTGCTGATGTATTCCAGACGGTGCTTCAGCTGAGCCAATTTCATACTTTTCTCAGTCCTATAAGCAGCAATGAATGAAACCGATTGTACTTGTTTGCCACGATATCGCAGTAAAGTCGTTAGGTGTAGATGTCCTCTTCATGTCTAATGTCCGACAGATGCAGAGCCAGCGAGATGCTTGATTTATGTGTTTGATTTATGCTTTGGTGATCATTGCTCATGATGTATTATAAACAGCTGCCATTTGTATACAAAACTCTTTCTCCTCAAGAACGTAGAAGAATGTGAAGAGACACACTTCTTGCTAAAATAACATTTCAATTCGATTTGTTATCACATAAACCATTTTTAAGCTGTTCGTTTTCTTTATTGATTTCAGAGCTGAACCAAGCCCTGCCAAAGCAATCCAAGAAGACATGCATTGCAAAGATGGTCGGCACGAGGAACCTGTGGAAGAATATAGTAGTGCTCTGCGTCAACTCGTAAATATATTTATTTATTTTTTTTAATATATTTATGTTTTGCCCCGGAAGAGGCACTTACAGAAATGTAAAAAAAAAAAGGGAAAGAAACTTTACACATACTCATATCCTCAAAATACACTTTATTTACATATTTTAAAAACTTTAAAAAGCTATGTTTTGTGTTCATGAATTGTTTTGAATTTTCATTTTAGCGTGAGCTGTCCCTTTAAGTCTAGCGTCCAAATAGCAGTTTTTGTCTGCGTCTCTCAGACTGACAGGTTACGGGATACACCACTGCTTTGCACGCAGCCTGACGGAAGAGCCGCCGACCATCTTCTCTAATTTCTATGCCAAATACTACACCTTGGGGGGCACGGCGGTGGCGTCATGCGTGGCGATCTGCCCTGCTGTGGCCATGATGGGACGGCGCGGGGGACTCCTCATGTTCATGATCATCACAGCCCTGGCCTCCCTTCTTCAGCTTGGCCTGCTAAACTGTGAGAGAACCACAAACACACTTAAAAACCAATCAAACACATCATCATGTACACGCTACTTATGTGTTTTTAAAGAGTGTGCATATGCATGGAAGAGACCAAACACATGAATGTATGGTTTGATTGGACAATATTTGGTCAAGATGCAACTATTTAAAAATCTGGAGTCCGAGAGTGCAAAAAAAAATAATAATATTGAGAAAATTCCATTTAAAGTTGTCTAAATGAAGTCCGTAGCAATGCATCTAATCTAATATATACTTTATATATTAATACTGGCCATGACTTGCAAACTAGTTCCTTTTTTCATTTGTTGTTTGTTTGTTTTTCTATGTGATGCGTCCATGATGAGTGAAGTGTTGGGGAAGTACAGTGTTCACCTGAATATTGGTAAAGTATTAACACTATGCTATTTATGCCGTTTTCTCTTATTGCTGTGTATAAGAATTAAAACACTATTATAATATTAATAATGTAAAACACTGTGGTGCTCGTAAGACCTTGTGCCCTCTCTTTCTGTGTGAGTGTGTGTGTTTTTACACACTGTTTTTAGCACTAATAATAAATCAGTATATTAAAAAGGATGAAGACTGGAGTAATGATGCTGAAAATGGAGCTTCGCATCACAGGAATAAATTACATTTTCAAATATATTCACATAGAGAGCAGTTTAAACTGAAATAATAATAAAAATCGTGTGTATTTTTGATCTAATAATTGCAGCCTTGATGAGCAAAAGAAAAAATGACCCCAAGCGTTTGAGAAGCAGAAGAGAGAGTGATTCTGATACATCCTTGGCAGTGTTTATATATCCCAGATCTAATTTATTTAGCATTACGTGCATGGATTGATTTATGAAGAATAGCGGACAGAAGCTTTTTCTGTGTTGGAACATATCTTCTGTAAGTTTGGGAAAGCATGCCTATGATCCTTTGGCCTTAAAAGAATAGTTCACCCAAATGGAAGATGTACTATGAAAGTCAATGATGACCAAAACAGCCTGGTTACAGACTTTCTTCAGAATATCTTCCTTTATATTCAGCAGAACAAAGAAATTCATACAGGTCTGTAACTACTCCAGGGTGAGCAAATGATGACGGAAATTTGATTTTTGGGTGAGCCATTACTTCAACATTTCATTTTAAGAGTAGTTTTTTTTTCAGTAGGCCAGCTGTGTCTCTGCTCTTTCCTCAGACTCCAGGGAGCGTTTTGTTCTCTTTGTCTTTACTCAGACAGGGATCTACAGTATTCAGATGTGTCTCTTTGTATTTTGTATTAGCACAAGCTAGCGGTGCCATCTAGTGACTGGGTGCAGAACACCTTTAGTCGTGTGAATGTAATTCTGTGAGTGTAGAGTTCAGCTGTTTCTGAGCGAATCGCAGCACTGTGTTCATTTACACACGAGCAGCTCATAATGCATTTCTAAAGTTAAAAGATTTAATTAATTAATGTTGTTGCTACTGTTGTTGTTATCAACCCAAAACAAAAAAAAATCCATAAAGAAGGAAAATAAATAATAATTTGTCAATTCATGTGTGCTTCTGCATTGGACACAAAAACAAATGTGAATAAAATTAGTTAAATTATAATTTTTCAAGATATCCCCCTTCAGCATTATTTTAGTTAATACCATTACATGCACATCTTTTATATCCATTTTTATAATGTTCTGCTTATGTGATGTTTCATTTTTGAGGGAACACTAAAATAGTAAGTGACTCACCATGTTGTCTATCTCACTCCCCACAGACAACTCTAGTACGCTGAACTCCAACTTTTCCAAGGCTTTCTCCATCATTGGCATGTTCTCCTCCCACGCCGTCAGCAACCTAAGCATCTTTTTTTGTGCTGAAATCACCCCAACTGTGATTAGGTGAGCTGCATCAAATGGGCAAAAAAGATTAAAGATTTTTTTATAGTTGCTTTTGTGGATATTTGATTTAATGTGATGCTTGATATTTACAGTGCCCCTATTATGGGTTATGAAAGGTTCATGTTTTGATTTTTAAATACAACAGGTTGATCTTCATGCAAGGTCAAAAAACACTTACATTGTATTATAATATGCATTTATTTTTTACCTTATTTATTTAATGCTTCCTGAAAGATTTGCTTCCCAAACTCTTTGGCGTGACACTTATCTGTGGTGATTGGTCGATTGGTCTCATTTTCATTTTGTCACGCCTGTAATGTCTAATAAAGCAGTGTTTGTGAGCTCAGTGCTGCTTTGTGTACAGTGTTATTGGGAAAACCACTATTTTAAGGCTCCAAAATTGGCACGTAGTAGTGAAGAATAATTGAATATTTTCATCTAGATCTACATCAACATGAATCGACTCAAAGGTTTAGAGTCAGCTTTATGCACTGTGCACTTTCAGATTTCATTCACTGAGAGCTGTGTCATGGATTTTCAGAAATCCATAATAGGGGCACTTTAAGGCCAGTGTTTTGATTAATCTCTTTTCCTTGTTTGTTTTGTGTGTGGTTCAGGGGCGGCGGTCTAGGCCTCGTCCTGGCCAGTGCTGGTTTTGGCTTGCTGACGGCACCCATCATGGAGCTGCATAACCAGAAAGGCTATTTTCTGCATCACATCATTTTCGCCTGCTGCACTCTGATCTGCATCATTTGCATCTTGCTGCTCCCCGAGACTCGCAATCGACCGCTTCCAGAAACGTTAGCAGACGGAGAAAGCTACACCCGCCAACCGTTACTGCCACCTCGCAAACCAGGCGAGCAGCGCCTCCTGCTGACCAAGTCTGAGAGCCGCGAGTATGCGAGGGTAGGCGATACGCCTCTCCACGAAGCAGCTGCCACTGCTATTTCCACGATGGACTCCACAGCCTCCTCCGCCATTGATCTACAAATACTCATCGATGCCCCCGTTCAGCAAGCGACCGGCCAGCCACAGCTAATCAGTATGAAGTCGCTGACTTCTACCCGAGAGCCAGATGAAATCCTGCAAGAGTATACCAGATCTGCATCCATGCCAGAAACCTCTGCCTCGTCCATTGAGCATCCACTCCTTGCCTCTATCCCAAACACCTCAACCCCAATCGCTGTTAATTACATTCAAACACCTAAACCGGAATCTCCCACCGTTCTGCCAACTCATTTGATCACTGATCCTTCCCTGGAGTCCCCTATCTCTTCCAGTCTCCAATCTCCTTCACTTTTAGTTATAGGTACACCAGTTGCTAATGATCTCAACTTCCTACCTGAAGTGGGCGCTGCAGGTCTTCTCTGTGCATCCACTGGACAATCACCCACTCCACCTTTAAACAACATTCATCCCTCTTCCTCAATAGACTCCCCCGTTCACCTAGTCACTGAAATTCTGCCCTCGTCCCCAACAGAACTGTCTTTACCACCAATACCGGACCAGTCCAGTCAACCTAATACCATCCTGGATCAATCCTTTTCTTCACCCATAGATACCGGCACTCCATTGTTACATTTAGTCGCCCAACCTGTGATAAACTCCGTAGAATCTGGCCCCCCTTCACCAGTCGTATTGGAGCCAACCTTAATTAATGGTACTACTCTTCTTGCCACTGTGGGTTCAGCAGCACCTCACGCAACAACCACTGACTCTGTTACAGAATCCAGCCACCCGCTTATGACGAACTTGACTGTTTCCTCACCTATTGACTCAGGTACACCCACAGACGTTGACTTGCCCATCACCGAAACCAACACTGCCAATGGGGAGACGTCTTCGTGACGGACTCGTTCGCTCCTTGAGACTCGGTGGGCAGCCTTATTATCAAGAAGAGATTCTTGTCATGGGGGCTCTTGCCAGTCATTGTTAGAAGTATTTCAATTTTATTTTCCAGCAGCCATGACCCAAGAATGGCAATGCAAGGAGAAGATATAAAATGATTTGACTGAAAGGGAACAACCACGATACTCAAAGTGTTTTTATTCTGTGTTGGTTTCAATTAAACAGCCTTCTTAGAGGCCGTTCACACAGAGTGCATTCTTACATTCAAAGGTTATTTGGCAGTTATTAGGCATTTAGTCTCATGCAGCTTTGTCTGGTTTAAATGGCCAAGACCCACCCAAGAGGCCATTTGACTGACAGGTAAAACAACCAATTACATTTCATTTTGTGGCATGTCATGTTTAGGGGCGTGGAAATGTCACCACAATATGGTGTGTAAATCTCTTGGACATATTTTAAGGGGATAGTTCACCCCATTAATTACTGTGCTTACCCTCATATCGTTCCACACCAATAAGACCTTCGTTCATCTTTGGAACGCAAATTAAGATATTTTTGATGAAATCGAAGAACTATCTGACCCTCCATAGACAGCAACACAACTGAAATGATCCATGTCCAGAAATGTAGGAAGTACATCGGTTAAACCCATCAGTTTACTCAACCATTCTTCTCCCCTGAGTTACGTCTTCTGCCATTTCAGAGAGTATCACAACGCATGCATACGCTTTAAACCAGGCGTAAACACCCACAGAAGGAAGATTTACTTGATTAACTTGAAGGAGAAGAATGGTTGAGTAAATTGTTATTTTAGTTTTCTTTGTACAAGAAAAAAATGGATTTTCGTGGCGTCACAAAAGTGAAGCGTCACATGGACTGTTTAACTGATGTATTTACAACGTTCCTGGATCAGAATTTTTATTTAGGGGTAAACTAACCCTCGTGAAAATTTAAAGGTTTCACACATTTTTGAAAACTTAGAGTCTAGTTGAAACGAATAAGCGTGTCACATGACCGCTTTCTTCTTTTATGAGGGAGTTTGGTATTACAGCATCTTTGATCCAGGTGGAACGTTAAAGAACGTTAAAGTCTCCCGCAAGTCCTGTATAATTCAACCAATCCAATGACGACTTTGAAAGTCCAGAAGTGTTTCTGGATAAGTGTGCCATATGCATCAGACGTTTAGCCAACGTTACCTGGGCATGATGTCTGAGGCTGAGACTATTAGACAGGAAGATAAGTGAGTGAGAAAGATCAGCGAGCCGGGACTCGTCTGTTGGCGTGCTGCCCACAAGACTGTATCGTCACGTTCTTAAGATTCGGTGTCAAAAGTAACTTTTAAACACAACACTGCTCATCAATGTCAGTTCCTGAACAGTGGACCAATCGGATGACCCTGGAGGCGGGGCAAGAGTTGCAAGCCATGGCGACTGTTGTATTTGATGGGAACCTTGCGAAAGAGGCATTCACCATGTTTTCAATGTAAAGATGCATTCTGTGTGAACGGCCCCTTACTGTGGTGCCAGTAACTGCTTTTTGGGCAGCTAGATCCAAATTTCAGCGTGGTCATTGAGCTTGTGTTATTACGAACACGAAGACCAACAGTGACAAGTTCTCACTCTGGAATTTCATATAGTGTAGTAATTACTGATATCTGCTTGTTTGATGGTAATTAACAACAGGTAGAATCACATTAGTGGAATGTGATTAATAATTGAGTCGTTTTCTCTCAATCATATGACTGTAATTAATTTTGCAATATTCAGGCGGGAACACGGCATTTCTGAAGTCCAGTATGAAAGGGAATTTCTCAATAGCCCAAAACACTGTACATTTAACACCGGGAATGTTTGCCGATGTGTCTTGAAGCGAAAGGCAAATACGGTGTCGAAGAAACACCAGTTTCTGTGTTCAAAAGAAAAAGTGCAGACAGATAAGCATATTTCCAAACCTGATGTAAAATAGACACAGCAGAGACACTGCTCAAAATGGTATTTGTGTGGTATGTTTTAAGCTAATGTTGTTGTTTTTTAAGCTAATCACTAGATTTCTGGTGGGGGAAAATAATTGAGAGATACAGATGATGTGCTACATGGCTGTGTGTCTTAACCATAATACACTCAATCGAGTGTACGCAACAGACGTATTGTGAATGTGAACTTTTGTAATTTATGCTATTGTGGTACTGACTGCTTTAAACAAAAAAAAAAAGATTTTAGGTTACTATGTCTGTATCAATGAGTGTATGCCCATTGGTATTTTGTTACCATGTCTGTGGCACTTTATTGTTCACAGTGAAAAAAAAACAAATGGGGGGGGGGGGAAGCATGTGAACATGAAAAAACAAAAAAAATGAAACTTTCAATGAATGACGTTGAAGTAATGAGAACAAATAATAATTTGAGGAATGACTACAATTGTCATCTTTCATTTGTGGTACATTTATACCCACAGCAATAATGTATTTCTAATGTGCGACCCATGCTATGAGTTTAAAACATTTCAGATTTTTTCAGATGGTTAAAAATCATTAAAGAATACTAATATTTAATACTAATATTTTATCCCCTAAAATACGGTAGCAGTTGGGTGTGCTTATTGATAAGAACCATTGATTTCGGACACCAAAATGTACCAAAACAACATAACAGAATGTTTTTCAATGATTGTGGCTTATTCTTAATCATTCCAGCTAATAGTTTATTTTCTAATAGTTTCTTTTTACTTTCAATAAATAGTATTATTGCCCTGAAGTATGTACAATTTGTAGAAAGGCTTTTGATTATTTGTTCGTTTAAGTGACATCTTTTGTATTCCCCAAGGACGGGGCATTTCCTTCTCAAATATACCATGGCCTTCTTCTGCTGTATCTGGTGACCTGCTTTAGCTTTTGCTACTATTGTTACATTTGATGTATATATATATATATATATATATACACATCCTGAGTGATGACGAGTCATTCATTTTCAAGCATGTTACATCAAAGGAACAATCTCAATAGAAAAATCACACTTTTACAGTACATACGACTTTTCAGCGTGATTTGGATTTGAGATTTGTCCAAAGCAATACAAAGATTTTTAAGTCCCGAAGGAGATTCAGCATTTAATGAAGCCAAGAATTTTGAAGAAAGAGTGTGCAAATACTGACGCAGTGCATGCTAACATGAGCTCTTACATTGCTCTTGATAACTAATATTTATGAGAGCAATAGTACCTTTAGTGCTTGTGCCATTGAACCACATCAGTTTCAAAAATACAAAACTTGCTCAGCACGATTATTCAAACTGTTGATTTGCCACGAGAGTCTGCTATAACGCTTATTGCAGCAATGCTGAGAAAGAAACGCATACTTGCAATCTAAAGTGTCAAGATCGTTATATAAAAACAACCACAGATGAAATTGTCTTGGAGAAAGTATGTTCTTCCTCCACAATGTTCAATTCTCAGCTCACTATTTGATGTTAGGCATAAAGGTCAGGATCCGAAACAACAGTCCTGCATTTTACTGTACACTGTAACATTTCGAGCAGGTTAAATGCCGTAGCTCAATGTCTTAAGAATACACAAGAAAGCTATAATGTGATGACTCCTCCATAAGCAACTCGCACACAAAAGTCACCCGTATAAGAACAATATTTCTTGTTTTTGGGTAGAATGACTCGACATGCCATGCTTAGCATGTGAAGGCTGACTGTTAACAAGAGAGAAAAGGTGCAGTGTTTAACATTAAATTACCACTATATAGATATGAACCACATCAAACTGAGCTATTTTGAAGCTATTAATCTGATGTGATGAATGTTAGAGCCAGTGCAAACTCTTTCAGTTTCCAATTTGTGAGTATATTGCATATACTTGAAAAGGGTATTTAATACAGGTGTTCCCTCAGAATGTAAAACAAGAATACTGGTGTCAAAAAATGATTGTTTTGGGGTTTAATGTACTTTTTTTTTAACATAAATAATGCACATGTATATTAAGTCATATGTGTCGTAATATACGTTATTGAATAAAATATATTTATTGATATATTTTTTTGGTGAATGTGTAAATATTTTATAACAGAACACAGAGAATAATGCCGAATTATAGCACAGCCACAGATGGATAAGCATGCAAATGTTGTTAAATATACAGGTCCAATTCATTTACAAAGCAATTGTCAGTCCAGGACCATAACCGCAAGAATTAGAAAAGGCCTGGTCTGTCTCAGCAGTCTAACATTAATCTGGGAATGACTGAGATGGCCTATCAAATCAAGATTTTTACTGTAAAGAGAAGCTCAATATAAGGTGAGACATCAGTTTTAAGAGTTAAGTCTTTGCCGAAATGTCTTTGGGGGGGGGAAAACATAAAATAATTGCTGGAAGTTACATAATCTACAACCTTTATAATATACACACCATTATAAAAACTGCCTGTCCCTCACAGCCTTGGTTTAATCAACCTTAAGTTTAACATGGCATCTGAGCTCTATTCACACAATATTATGACTTTGAAGAAATATGAGAAAAACCACAACAACAGGTGCCCCACAGGGCTGTGTGCTCATCTTCACGCTGCTGACCACTCCAACCACATCATCAAGTCTGCTGCTGACACATCGGTGGTAGGTCTCATCAGCAACAGTGATGAAACGCATTACAGAGAGGAAGTGGCACCGCTGGTGGAATGGTGTGGAGCAAACAACCTGTCCCTCAATGTGAGTAAGTTTGTGATGGACGTCAGGAGGAACTCTGCTGACCACCCCCCACTGGACATCGACAGCTCGGCTTTAGAGAGTCAGCAGCACCAAATTCCTGGGGGTGGAGGATCTCACCTGGCCCACCAACACCAAGTCACTCTCAAAGAAGGCACTACACTTTCTCCACCGGCTGAAAAGGGCAAGTCTTCCTCCACCCATCCTCACCACATGGGAACCATTGAGAGTGTGCTGACCAGCTGCATCACTGTCACAAGCCACCAATATCGTGAAGGACCCCATCTACCCCTCCCTCCCATCATCTCTTCCGGTTCCTGTCATCAGGAAGACACCACAGGAGCATCAGATCCCGCTCTGCAAGACTGCTCAACAGCTTTTTTCCCCTGGCTGTGAGAGCCCTCAATTCCAAGCACCTCACCCCTCTCTGAAACCCTGTTGAAAAACACAATTTTTGCAATTCTGAGTGCGCTACACACAGGTGAGAGGCTTGACAAAACCACCTGTGGTAACACATTCTTTCATCTCTATATGACACACAGTAGTGACCTAATGGATATGGATTTGGACTTGTAACCCAAAGGATGTGGGTTCGAATCACAGGTCCAGCAGGGATTGTGGGTGGGGTTAGTGAATAACCAGCGCTCTCTGATGAATGATTTCTGAAAGATCATGTGACGCTGAAGACTGGGATAATGATGATTTGTATCACAGGAATAAATTACATATTAAAATCTATATTAACACAGAAAACAGTTATTTTAAATTGAAATAATATTTTACAATATTAGTTTTTTTCTGGATTTTTAATCTAATAAATGCAGCCTTGAGAAGCAGAAGAAACATCTTTAAAAACTATTAAATATCTTGCTGATCCCAACGGTAGTGAATGTATATATATATATATATATATATATATAATATGCACACTCAGATTCCAGAATTTTGCATCGCAGCTAAATATTGTCCTATCCTAACAAACAAACCATACATCAATGGAAAGCTTAGTTATCCAGATGAGGAATGTTATGCGTTACATATATATTCCCTCTGCTGTAAAGATGTGGGAGAAAATAAATATTAGGTTTACAAATAACTTACAAATTAAATGAATCGACATATTGTAGCAGATGTGTGCGTTTGCTTGCGTTTTCACGTAAACGCAGAGTCAGCGTTTGTGACGGAAGAACACGCGATGCTGCAGCACGTCGTCCACTGCGTCAAAGCCGCGCCTCGTGATTGGCTGCCGGCGAGAGACAGGAGAGGAGCTCGAGGAGATCAGAGCCGCATCAGCTGCAGACACACGCCGCATCCGCATCCTCACACACAGCAGCACAATGAGGGAAATCGTACACATTCAGGCCGGACAGTGTGGCAACCAGATCGGTGCCAAGGTAAGATTAAATAGGCTACATCACAAAAGTTTTAGTAGATGCAAAGGCAATATTTTCCACCTTTATTCTAAAATAAAGAATGTAACGTGTTTTTCAAATGATTTGATTGATGGTATAAATTGCTAGAAAATCTTTGAAGTGCTTGTGTTTTATGTGGAATCTGCTCTGAAAGGGTGTGGTGAAGGTCTGCAGTGGCTCTGTGCAGGACTCAGCATGTCATTCAAATGGGAAAACTGCTGCATCATTGAGTGACCTAACCAGTGTGAATGGACATTGTGTATTGAGCACGCACTTATAAGACATTTTGTCCTTTTCAGTTTTGGGAGGTGATCAGCGATGAACACGGAATCGACCCCACTGGCAGTTATCAAGGTGACAGTGATCTGCAGCTGGAGAGGATAAATGTTTATTACAATGAGGCATCTGGTAAGCAATCAGTGATTCTACTGTATATGTCAGCCTGAGTATTTTGATGTGCGAGTCAGTTTTTGATTAGACTGTGTGCATTTAGTAGGTCATGGTTTTGTCAGTTCTGCTCCCCTGACTACAGACCGCAGCTGTCGGTTATTGACTATTACAGAGGCGAGGCCCATCTGACTGCTTTCTTATTGGATACATTATAGATTTCCAATTTTAGATTGGTTTAGGTTTCACCCGATTTAATTCCTGCCCATCTTTTTGTCCACGGTTTGCTTAAAAGATGACAAATTTGGCTTGCATTTCTGTGGTTATAAACATCAGACCATCATAACCGTATGCGAATGCATTAACATTGTGGGATATTAGCACAGTAATTTTAAAAATCCACAGATATGCTTTTATGGCGTGGAGAAAACCATTTATCTGTGGCTGCTTTTGTCCTCGAAAGGGTGGAGCAGGGCAGGGATGATGTTGCACTTATTTAAAAGGGGTCAGCATTTACTATGCACACATCATACCAAAGTACTAAGGAAATAAATTATGCATACTTTAATTCACTTACAGTTATATGTATTACATGCACCAACTGGAAAATTAATTCATTTATATGAATTTTCAAATTCATGAATATGATACTAAATCTGTTTTTTCAATTGAATGTTTCAACCTTTTGATGTTTGCATCAAACCTATTTAATTTCACAGAAAGCAAATTTGTCCCTCGTGCCATCCTGGTGGACCTGGAGCCTGGCACCATGGACTCGGTCCGCTCTGGGCCATTTGGACAGATCTTCAGGCCAGATAACTTTGTGTTTGGTATGTTTATTACAAATTATCAATCCTGTACAAATGCAAGAGGCCAAAGACTTTAAATCTTCTTCTTTTGTTGTCTATATAATAATAAACTGTGCCTTAAGATGCTGAGAGGGATGAAAAAGCATCATAGAAGCAGCCAATAAAATTAGCGTACAATACTCCATACTCCAGGAACAGACTAGTTTGCTTGTTATTCAGTGAAAATTCTACACTGCCGTTGCTCTAAACCCATGCTTGCACTCAATCTTGCCCACATCTGCAATGCAGCATGATTTTTCAGTCAGGGTTTGTGGACTTACCAAAGGGTCCACTAGATAGTGTGCATGCACTCAAAGCATCCATCCAGAGATACAAGAACAAATGGATGTATACATTTCTAACTAAATCTTGACAAAACAATATTAATTTGGAGTTTGTTGCATCGGCTTAAAACACATTTCATCACAACCCCCCTACAGTGCAGAGTTTGTCAAGTATTTCACATGTTGTTTACCACCTGAATGAAGGATGAAACCTTTGCTGTTGGTATATTGCTGACTAGAGTTAAGATGGAGTGGATGGTGAAACATAGCACACCTAAGTACCCAGTTTATTTTGAATGCTTAAACTTGGTGCAACTCTACAGGCCAAATTTGAAATAGATTGGAGAAGTTGGTGGAAGAGAAAACTGATCTAAATAGTGACCTACATTTCCATCTATTCCTCACACAGCCAGAACACATCGTCTGGACTACTTTTATGGTGCTGTTTTTGTCAAAGCTGGGAAGCCCACACCCATCCCCGTAATGAAAAACCACACTCTGCAGAAAATGTTGTGTAAATGTGTCTAAATGATGATTCGACTAACTCTGGGTTTCCCAAGTCTTTCTGGAGGCACACCAACAGTATGCATTTCGTTATCCTTATCCGACCCTTCATTTTAGGTCTTCAGTTAACAAGGTGATGAGTGAAATCAGGTGTGTTTGATTAGGAAGAGTGAAAATGTGTAGTTTTGGTGTGCCTCCAGGAGTAGGTTGGGAAACGCTAAATCAGAGATCTCCAACTGAGGCACTGTGAGACAGAGACGCATTTAGCTGTATACGTAGAAAATTGTATCAAAATGTTTCATCCAGATGGATCTGGCATTTTGAGCATGAAACAGCTGGGGGTTTTTCAAACCGGATAAATCTGAAAATGACAGCTTGGCATTTTCGTGTGTACAGCCAATTCATATATTTGTGAAATGATGCATCAGCCCACATCTTGACTCTAGTCAGGCACTAAACAATTGAACAGATGAATAATTGTATTTTCTTAGGTTGATGTGCATAATCCAAATCTTCTTCATTTTTAGTGCATCTCTGGGATAGAATTAGAGGCACATACTGGTCTGGCAGGTACACTTAATCTGTTTTGTATGTAGATATTATTGGGGCAAGGTGAAAAAAAGATTGGATAGGGAAAGCTCTGGCTTTGTGTGGATGTAGTCTAAGAGTTACCATACCGCCGACTAGAGCTCCAACACACCTGCCTGTAGTTATCTAGAAACCCTGAACACCTTCATTCGCTGGTAAAGGTGTGTTTAATCGGGGTTTGAACTGAAATCTGAAATAAGGGAACCAACTCTACAAGAGCAGAGAGATGAACCTCAATGCAGAACAGAAGATCCAGGGTGCAAGGTTGGATCTAGATCTAACTCCTCCCTTCTTACAAACACCTAACCCTAACGTCGGTGATGTCCTGCAAAGTGTAGCTCCAAAAAAAAACATTGGCACTCCAGGACTGACGTTGCCTACCACTGACCTAAACCTTCCCATCTCCATCCCTGATCCCTAAACCTACCCATCTCCACCCCCTAGATGTGGATCCAACCCCACCCCCTGGTTCTTTGTTCTGCAGTGAGGGTCTACTGGGAGCAGGGTCGGAGAGCCTTGAATGACACTAACCCTCCCCCCCTAACCAGACATAGTTGTTTGTTTTAATCAATCCGTGTTTAAACTGGGACATCTGGGCTTTCTTTCAGGTCAAAGTGGAGCTGGGAACAATTGGGCCAAAGGCCACTACACAGAGGGAGCCGAGCTAGTAGACTCAGTTCTGGACGTGGTGCGCAAGGAGTCCGAGAACTGTGACTGCCTTCAGGGCTTCCAGCTCACGCACTCCCTGGGTGGAGGCACTGGTTCTGGGATGGGCACTCTCCTCATCAGCAAGATCCGTGAGGAGTACCCTGACCGTATCATGAACACTTTCAGCGTCATGCCTTCCCCCAAAGTGTCGGACACAGTGGTGGAGCCCTACAATGCCACGCTCTCTGTGCACCAACTGGTGGAGAACACAGACGAGACCTTCAGCATTGACAACGAAGCACTCTACGACATTTGCTTCCGCACACTTAAACTTACCACACCTACTTACGGCGACCTGAACCACCTTGTTTCAGCAACCATGAGCGGAGTCACCACTTGCCTGCGATTCCCGGGTCAACTTAACGCCGACCTCCGCAAGCTGGCAGTCAACATGGTGCCCTTCCCTCGCCTCCACTTCTTCATGCCTGGATTTGCGCCCCTGACAAGTCGTGGTAGCCAGCAGTACCGTGCTCTTTCAGTGCCAGAGCTAACACAGCAGATGTTTGATGCTAAGAACATGATGGCAGCCTGCGACCCACGACACGGACGCTACCTCACCGTGGCAGCCATCTTCCGTGGACGCATGTCCATGAAAGAAGTGGATGAGCAGATGCTGAGTGTCCAGAACAAGAACAGCAGCTATTTCGTCGAATGGATCCCAAATAATGTCAAGACAGCAGTCTGCGACATCCCACCACGTGGGCTCAAGATGTCCGCCACATTTATCGGCAACAGCACAGCCATTCAAGAGCTGTTCCGCAGGATTTCAGAGCAGTTCACAGCCATGTTCAGACGCAAGGCTTTCCTGCACTGGTACACTGGTGAGGGAATGGATGAGATGGAGTTCACAGAGGCAGAAAGCAATATGAATGACCTGGTGTCCGAGTACCAGCAGTACCAAGATGCCACCGCTGATGAAATGGGCGAGTATGAGGAGGACGATCTTGAAGACGAGGAGGACGTCCGCCATTGAGATAGCTAATAGCCAAGTAGACGTAGTTTTCAAAACCATTGCTTTTAGTTGATCTGAAAACTCCAATAGCAATGCAAACAGTCCCGCTACGCCATAATTCAAAAGGTGCTACTTGTGTTTAATTGATGTTCAGGAAAGATACAAGTTAACGGTCACTCAGTGGACAGCGATCAATCCATCTTGGGCAGGAACATTAAGACATGTTTTGTAACATATGCTTCAAACTGCAGTTGCCAAATAAAATAAAGCAATCATTAATATATATTTGTCTCCTGTCAAATTGGTTAAATTATTTTTTACACATTCATTCATTAAACTCACTTACAAAAGATTCTGACCTTTAGTCAGATGATTAAAGCAGGGGTCCTCAACTCTGGTCTTTGAGGTCTATTTTCTTGAAGAGTATAGCTCCAACCCTAATCAAACACCCCTGAATAATCTAGAAAGTTACTGGCAGGTGACTTTGATGAATGTTAAAGTTGAACTCGGCAGTAAAATAGACCTCAACAGCCAGAAATGAGACCCCCTTACACAATACAGCTCTTTAAGGAGCCCGACTCGCCAATGGCCAAAGTTTGGGGGAGGAACTACCAGTTTGTCAACCAAATGGCAGATGGAAAGAGGTTAATGGGGAAAAAAGCAAAATAAAACCACCCCAATTGCAAATGAAAACTATCATAAAACTAGCCCAATCACATTTTCTTCTGTGGTTTTCCCCTCTGTCAGGGTTCTCCTCAGTTGGAGACTTTAACCAGCAGCAAGAGTGTAAAATAATGCTTTGAAAGTGGCATGTCTGGTAACTTCGGAGCAAAAATAGCCCAATTCAAAGCCAATACTTAAATACTTAATCCTACAGAATTTAGCTCCAACCTTCACTGAACACTCCTGAACCAAAGTCTCTAAAGACTCACCAGAAACGGTAGGTTTTAGCTCAACTCGTGGATGTTGGTGCTCGAAGAGCATGACCACTACTAGTTAATACAGTAAATATTCAACCTTCTCCCCCTGACTCTACTACCATACTATGAAATGTTCTAATAAAACAACTTGGAATACGCTACACGTTTGCCCAGTTTTACAGATTTGCGTAGACTATAGACAGTCTGGGGATTTTGGTCACTTTAAGTCAACTAAAAACCACGATGTAAGGTGGTCACAACTTTCTTAGCCTTAAGATATGATTCCACCTAGACAGGTTTGATTTTTTAAATCATTTAGAATGCATCTTTTTTTTTAAATGTGCCATGCATATTTTAGAAAGGAGGCACATGTTTCTTTGTGTTTAGAGCAACCTGAAAGTCTGATAGTGTGACTGTCATTTAAACAGCCAGCAAGCTATTTGTTGATACGGTGTCGATCAACCGTTCCTTGGATTGTGCAAAGCATCATACTGCTCTGCCTTAAATCAACCTATATCAGCAGAGAGAAGGAAGTCATAACATAGGAAGATGAGCAACATGCATTAAAGAAAAAAAAAAATAGGGTCAATTATGATTTTATGCCAACTTCAAAAACACAAAAAGATATTTATTTTGAAATCTTTCAAACTTTATTGCACTGATTTAAAGAAATTGATCTTTAAATGTGTAAACGTGTTCTAAAATAATTCTATCAAAGACATTCTTGATTTTTCAATATAAATATTCAGCATTCAAGTGGAAAAGTTTATTCCTTGTCTTGCAAAAAAGAAAAAAGATGTGATCAATACATAGTACTTAGTATCACTAAATCAGAATACAAGTAAAAAACTAAATGTGAAACCTAACCCAAAATAAGTGATCTTACAATTATGGCATTTCAAATTATTTAAGTATTTAAAAGCTACATTAAACATCTCCTCTTCAAAGTGCTTCAAGAATTAATGTAACATTTACAGCTCACACAAACACCACACAACCTGATTTATGGTACATTTAAAACAATCTTAGAATTATTACTACACAATGCACATTGGCCACTTTACATATTTATGAGATTCAATGGTGGCAAATGCAAATGACTGTCTCAGATCAATTTGATCCAGCAAAACACCCCATCTGTTTTAAATCGACCCTAAATCCCTGAAGGGACAACACAGCAAATTGGATGAGGAGGTAAAGGAGCAGCTGGTTGGTCATGCTGTGATGGGGATGAACGGAAGACTCTTACAATCACGACAGCTTGAACAATGGAGTGTCTCTCCTGCCGTGCTCCACCAGTGTAATACTGACATCCCATCAGATGGGGCTGTTCTCGTCTCTGACCAGTGAGATGACACTGCAGTCTGTAGAACGGTTACGCAAGCGTGACTTTGTCAACATCTCGGCGCTCGAGCTCTTCCCGTGGCCTCTGGAGAATCAGAAAACACGTGTCAGTTCCATTAACACAGCTACTATGTCATGTGGGTTACAGCGGCGTTCAGATATGCTAATTATTTACTCGGACAATATGATTCTCCTATACAGGTTTCTATCAGTGACTCATCGTGGAGCCGAATCTGCTCTATTGGTGTAATCTAAGGCGGGTAAACCTCAAACCACATTCATCCACGCAGTGCCAAAGCACATCTGACATCGTGCAAAATTGCAACCACAAATATCAGTTGACTAGATTAATGCATTTGGTAGAGCGCATTCACACACACACTTGAATTTGTGGTTTATGGGGTCTCTCCATATGTGTAATGGTGTTTATACTGTACAGCCTGAACACACACACCATACAGGGGAAGAAAAAACACCAGAACAACCACCTCCAGTTTTAATTTATATAATTTGGTGATTTATTCTGTCCTTTAAAAAGTATAATTTTATTTCCTCAAAATAATTGAAAGAAAACTGGCAGATAATCATGTCAAAATAATCATGATTTACAAAAAAATCTGAAACTCATTGAACTTGTGTGCCTCGAAAGTCCTGAGTCAAGGAAAACCGTTTCAGTTTTAGATATTACAGTACATATAATTTAGCTGTAAAGCAAAGTACATACAGTATAAACATTGCTGAGCTGATTTTTTTATTGAAATTAAACATGAACTGAAAATGAAATAACTCAAACTTGTTTTATTTCAGCTAGTTGTAAAAAAAACTCCTAATTTTTATTTTTTTTAAATTTTACTTGATGTGCTAAAATGCCTAAAACTAATAGTGAAACTAAAAATCATAGTATTTTGTGTAAATTTTCTAAGGATATTAAAAACTAAATGACTAAAACTTTAAAATAATGAAATCAGGAAAACATAGAAAAACCAAGCCTCTCAACGCTACTAAAATAAAAGTGGTCTCGTCGGGTAACACTAATCAAAAATGAAATGACATGAATTGAGTTTGCTTTAAAAGACATGCATCATTTTCATGGTGCTTTTATCATCATGCGTTTGCTCTCATATTTGGAGCTTGTCAACCTTGCTATGAGGCAAACAACCCATGACAGGATTTCTATTTTGGATGATTTGTGGCACATACCTGCTGTCTGGGATGAGGTGCAGGGTTCGGTAGAGGTCAGCAGTGGAGGGCATCTTCACAGAGGGAGCTTTAGGGGTGGAGAACAGGGACTTGGTCACAAGCGGCGGAGTGGACTGCAGTTTGGCCTCAGGTTCTGTGCCTACAGATACACACACACCAACTGTGTAATAAATGAATCAGCTCATCACCAGTGAGCAAGTGTAGGCTCTCAGGGACACTCACCGACTGATAAAGACCTGCGAGGTTCAGACAATGCAGGTCTTTTACGGTCTACAAATGGAGTCATGTTCAAAAACTGGGTCTTTAGCCATGCAGCTCGATCTTCTTCAAAGGTTTTCCTCTAAAGAGGGATGAAACAAGTTATGGGTCGTTCACATAGAACATCTGCTGGAGTTAAAAACAGCCGAATAGAGTGTAACGATGCACCAACATTTCTGCAAACAAAAAAAAATCCCTACGCATGCTTTAATTAGCTTCTTTTTTCCCCCTCAGATGGTGTATTTGTGATGCTAACAACACAGACACACAGAGGCAGCTGTATGGATGTGAAGAGCTTCCAGTTCAGTGTTAGAAGCAGCTATTGACTTCAACACAGACAGATGTTTACTCGAATGTTAAGTTAGTTAGCTTGCTTATTTAGCCATATCAGCACAAGGCTATCTTTAGGAAATAAGTCATGCAAAAAAAATTATAATTATATTTCAGATTTATATACTACACAAAAACCCTAAAATGCATCCAGGTGAGGCTCTAAATGAATCAAACACATTACAAACAGTGGCAATCCATCCCTGTTTAACAGGCATCTTAGTTTCACAAGAAAGGCATGATGCTGGTGTTTCACCTTTAAATAAATAACTTTGTGTGACTTAACTTGATCACACCTAGAAATATGTTGAGTTATAAGTCCAATTCCCTATCCATTAGGCCATGATTCCCAGCCCTTTTCTTTACCTCGTGTCCCAGACGGATGGCAGCTTCAGTGAAATTCTTCCTCTCTCGCTCAAAGTTCCTCTTCTGCTCATTGAAGAGTCTCCACTCCTCCTTGAGGCGCTCTTTCTCCTCCAGCGTGTAGCAGTCGTTCAGCAGAGCTGCGGTCTCCTCGTCACACGGCGAGCTCAGCTGCTGCTGCAAACACACACCGCAAACACATCCACGCGTTTACAGGCTCTCACAGCTAGAACATTTAACACCTTTAACGGCCAATTAAGAGAATTTAACGAACAAATTAAAGGGGCCGGTGCATCACAATGTTCTCTATTGAGAGAAAAAAAAACAAAAAAAAAAGACAACACAACAAAGAAAATCCTATGAACATGAAACGGCATCACTTCCTGCTCTGATTTAAGACCTTTTCAGGCTTTAACTGTACATAGACCTATAAAAAACCTGCAGAAACACTGATTCGAGGCAAGCGCAATGCTATGTTTCGGCCCTATTAATGTAAAAGGCCAGAGCCAAGACACTGCTAGTTGTTTGACAGGAATCATGATGAGAAGTATAGTTTGTTTAGTGTGTGCAGACACTGACCTGCAGAAGCTGCTGCTGCATGTGGATGCACTCCTTACACTGCTGTAGCTCCATTCTCATCCGCTGCATCTCCTCCTCGTGCTCCTTCCTGGACATCATCTCCTCTGACTCGCGCTCCTGACACGCCACCAGCGACGCTGCAGCCGTGATCAAGACCCGTTACAAAAGAACACACTCGTCTTAATTATGCATTTTTTAGGGGTGTAACGATACGCGTATCGTGTATCGTACGATTCATGGTCATTTTCCAAATCATAGTGATCATCCCTATCCCTTTGCTAGTGGGGACTTGAGAAAGCAGTGCACGTGCGTGTCATTATTTAGTCATTTGGAATGCACTTGTCAAGTGTAATTT
>JAUCMT010000047.1:3185882-3196972 GCA_032357475.1 Enteromius thamalakanensis
ATCACTCACTGCTCTTGATTGAATAACTTTTGTAACTTTATTGCTAATTAATTTATAGCTGTATTTCATGTGTACAGTGAGGACTATTTTTTATATTTATATTGTTATTTTACATTTGATTATTTAGTTTCTTTAGTATTTTATTTTTTGGATGATGACATTCTTTGATCATATATTTATGATAATGTTTACATGCAGATTGTTTTAAGTTAATTTAAAGCAAATTAGATGTTTAAAAATGGCTTTAGAAGATACTGAATGTTGAATGTTTAAAGATAAAAAAAAATCAGTTTACAGTACTGGTAATTGATTATACTGACCCTCATTCATGTTACTTAGCAAAAGACACCTGTAAACAAATAAAATATGAAAATATATTTATGATGTTTGTACATTTGGGGATTCGTTATAAAATTGTTACAATATAAAATGCATTTTAAATTTGATGTCTGCTTCATTGCAATAAAAACAGAAAAATGTGTTTACTTAATTGTTTTTTATTTAAATTAATTGGCAGAAATAGTTCATATATATAATCATACATATTTGATGTATTTTAATTTATCTATGTACTAAATTAGTGCGTAATAATCCAATGATATGCTTTAATGTACATGGTAATTTGTTTAAGATGTGCCAATGATATACAATCTTATTCTTTAAACGTCTTATAACTTTAAAAAGTGCACCATAAACGTCCTGTTCTGTTGTTACTCTATGGCGCTGCTGCAGTCGGCGCTAACTTCTGGGAACTATTGAATGCCCCCATGATCCGCCATTGCTGCAAAAAAATGGTCCATTGGCGTCATGGCTCTGGGTGGCTCGAGAGAGCTCAACACGCTGCAAGCTTAAGAAAACACATGCAAACAGAAAACTACACAAGCAAACTGAACAGACCACAACGGAAATGTTTCAGGGGGATATCAAAAAGTGACGAACCCATCTGGGACCTGATATACTTTATGTCAGAGCGGAGATGATGTCGCTGAACTAAAAGGCTAAAAGTTTATTTTAACAACTTGATCATCTGGATATTATTAGACCAATCTGATGAATTAAACGTATTATTTTAATGCTATGTTGGAATGCAGATTGGATTGTCACTTTTTGAGGTCCCCCTAAAGCATTTCCGTTATGGTCCGTGCTATTTGCGGAGCTTTCGTTTGTTTGCAGCGCCTGTGTTGTCAAACTGATGAAGATGTTTTCTTAATGTGTGTTTGTTTTCTTCTGTTTGCTTGTGTTTTCTGAAGTTCGCAGTGCATTGAGCTCTCTCAGCCACCGTAATTTACTCCCTCTCTTGCCCTACTTTGCTGTCTATGCTTCACGGTCCTATTCATAGACCAAACAAAATCCAAAAATAAAACGAGAGAGGTCATAACAGCAGGGTTTTGGAAAATTCTTATTTGAAAAAGTATAAGCACAGATGTTTATCTCAGCAAACACCTCTGTTATTTTCACTGGTTATTTTATAAGACGGTTTCTTATAAGGGAAAGAAAAAAAAAAGTTAAACAGGTTAATTTTTATTTATTTATTTATTTTAGTTTATTTATATAAATAAACTTAACTTGGTTAAACTTTTTTACTTGCTTTTGATTTTATGCTCTATTTGTTCTGGCATACAGATTTATGGATGTGGATTAATTATTCCCTATGCTCTATGTTTAAATTGTCCTTTGATTTCAATCCAGTAAATGAAAAACAATGTCCCTTTCTGTAGCCACGGTCCTTCAGTTGTGAGAGGCTTTTTCCCGGTTGTATCAAGATGATAGCATGCTTAGGCTGAGAGTAGATAGGGTCAGCAGCTGGAGCGATTCTCATTCTTCTGATTTCACAAGAGCTCCTGGGGATGGGTGGAACATGAACTTGCATAACATTACTCATACAGCAATCCTGTTCCTCGACAAAGGCCAGAATTGATCACCTCAGCAGTACATTTTCAGACGACAGGTTTAGTTTAAGTCCAAGCATATACAGCCCTGACCTGCATACTCACTGTTTTATTACTGATTTGTTTAATACTTTGTTTGTCAGCAATGCAAAACGAAATATTGCTTCAAATAACAAACCACAAACATTCGCATTGTTTCTGTTTGATCACTAGATGGCAGAAACGTGCACTGCGAGAAATCAATACATTTGAAAATCATATTTCACAAACATTTGTTTACTCGCATTCAAAGGACGCTGTGGAGCAGTTTTCAGTCAAGTACAAAGACAGCATTTTTTCGGGCCGTCTCTTCGCACCTAGACACGCTGTCTTTGAAGGGAGCACTCAAGACAGCTGTCTATGTAGGCAGTACACACGACAGCTGTCTACGTAGGGAGCACACACGACGATTAGAGACACAGCTGGAGTTTCAGCTTTAGCTCAGCGGCTAACACAAACACACACAGTCCAGTCACACAGGTGGACTTACATCAACTGCGCCTCCACGGACCTAAGACACACACCGATGAGGTTTTTCAGACTGATCCGTGTTTAAAGATTAAGGTGTTCGTGTGAGAACGCCGCGCGAGTAGCATTCACCTGCCCCGAGGCGCAGGAGACGGTTGGATAATTTGAAGTGCACTTCTGTTAAATAAATAAACAAGCGCAACTCTCATTGGCCAGCCTGTTGTCAAGCAACCAGCAACTCGTCATTTGATTGGCTGGACCATCCTAACTACCTGTCTGTTACCACACGCAACAGGTGTTTAACGCCTTTCTGTAACGGAGAACTTACTGTAAACAATAAAATACAAAATAGGAAACTGTATTGATTTCTTAATAATAATTATATATACTTTTCTTTTTATTTATTTATGTATTATATGCATGCATGTTATTTAATTTAACTTTTATTTACTTTATAACTTTTTCTAAATATTGCTCCTAAATATTTAATGTTGTGTCCTCCTGAATTAATAATGTTTCACCACATAGCCTACGTTTTACAGCGAGTGACTGGTTATCTGCTGCTGACGTCATGTTTTCACGCGTGCACGCGCTTGATAGTTACTCAGGGACTCAAGAGCAAAGTCTGAGCTGACAGAGATCCTCGATCATTTTTGTTTTGTCAATTTATTGACAAGGTTGGAAGTGTTAACGACTGTTTACAGAAGCCACATGAACAGAAGAAAATGCACTCAATCCTCCTTATTCTAAAAAAAAAAGTCAAACCACTGCTTTTAGGCTACAATTTTTTAAATTGTGCTTTACATATGTATATTATTTCATACCTTGGTTTATTTGAAAATTATTTATTATTGTACGTGAGTTATATTTGCTATAACATATTATATGTTTGATCTTGCCTAGGGAACCACATATCATAAATTATATAATAATACATAAGGATGCTACATTAACCTATATAAGAGCAGTATTTGGCTCCTCACAGAAACAATATTTTACATTCATTACATGTAATTAGTGCAGGTCGCACCGTAACAACATGTGGCAAGATTTTTTCCCTCCTTTAAAATATGCATGTTTTATTGGTATAAAACATTTTTAGTGTTGTCAATGATCCTGTAAAAAAAGAGACCTGTGAACCCCTTCTGGTCATGGAGCAATGCATGAGACGCTGAGCAATGCACGGTTTTCTCATCAGTTTCATGTGCAATTCACACAAGGAGCGCAAAGGCACCAGAAAGTAGAGGATTCTTCATCTACCATGTACTTCCCAGAGTTCGGTGGGTCCTTGCATTCAGCTATGAAAGCCTGCAGCTCTGATAACGGCGCTCCATGATATTTCTGAAAGTAAATAGAGAGCAGAGTCATGATGTATAGCATCACAGCTAGTTCACACAGTCAGGGTTACTTAGTGTGAATCACGTATCAGTGTTAGCTCACCACAAAACCAGAGCATTGTGATGGACGGTTTGCACAGGAAAACGAAACATGCTATTCCTGGCTGTTGTTGTGTGTTATAGATGTGCTGAGCAGCAGACTTTAATAAACTCACCTTGATGGTTTCATAGGTGTCTGTGAAAAGGGCAATGAAGAGGCTCAGAATCATGAACGTGAAGAGAGGGACGAAGGTATAGATATACATTCTGCTGAACATCCACACTAGATCATTCTTGCCTCTGATCTTGGTGAAGGTTGAGTAGATTTCATCACCGTTGATCATGGAAAACAGGCAGTTAGCTACCATATTAAATGAGCGAAACTGTGGAGAAATAAGCATAAACATAATTTTCTTCATAAAATTGGGATGTGATTGTTTTATTTGATTTAAATGCTCAATGTATATAAAATAAAATAATTAAATACACTTAATAAATGGCTAGTTGATACTAAACACCCATACGCTATATAAAATGGTTTTAATTAAGCTTTTAAAAATACACTGCATGCATAGACATTTAATATGTTTATCTATTTATTGATTTAATATTTTTATTTATTTATTTTCATTGATATATTTGGGATTTTTAATGCTTCACACAATACATTAGTAAACAGCAGGTTGAGGCCTTTATTTTTAAATTAACTTACATTTAAAATTAAATAAAAATTAATTCAATTCAATTTCATTTTTTACTTAAATAATGGCTTGTTTTGTGTGCTTTATGATTCATTTTATATGTGAAAAACAAAAATGCAGAATAAAAAAATGTTATATAGTCTGTGGAAGCTTCTGTGATTATACAAAGCCATGGATATATAATTTAGGGTTTAAAAAAATAAACGTTTTTCATTTTGCATTTGCAAAAATGATCCTATAGCACATTACAGGCAAACATATTATTAATATATTAATACAATATTAATATTTTTAATTCTTTAAATAGTATAAAGACATACTATTTAAAGAACAAGCAAAAAGTCCACTACTCATGTATAGAATAATATTAAAAAGATACATACACTGTGATTATGTAAAGACAAGATCATATATAATAACTTAAGGTGCAGAAGCATGTCTGAAGCAATAAAGGTAAAACCTTTTATTAAAATTTTATATTCCTCACGTTTTCATTGTGTGGCCCCAAAACGATCCATCCGCAGAAGCAGTAGCTAAGAAAGATCATAACAGCGCAGAAGGAGAATCGAAGGACGTTAGGAAGCGCAGCCTGCAGGGTGAGGATGAGGATCTGGAGACACAACTAATAACATTAACTACCAAATCCAGTCAAATCCACTAAACAGTGAGAAAAGGTCATGCTTTGTTTTACCAATGCCACTTAGTTTTTGTTTTTTATGGGGCTTAACGTCTAAAAAACACCAAAGCAACTGAATAAATGAGTGACTTACGTAATATTTCTGAAAGAAGCGCAGGTAACGCATGACTCCAATCCACACGAGCATTGTTGCTGTGCCCAGTAAAATACTGCACACGTCATAATTCGTCAGTTCCTGATAATAAGAATGATTGTCAGCTCGTGTGATGAACAGAAACAGCCTCTGTTGTGTATCTCTTGCTCACCTTGCTCTGAATGCATATTTTGAGAACTGATCCTGCAACAGTCAGCGAGTCACTGATGATGACCAGAATGTACCAGCCGTTGATGAACTCAATTCTCTCAGACCAGCAAACTCTTTTACCGTGGTAAATGGATGCAAATCTGGTGTACTCCTAACAAGAAAGCACATGCACACGACAGATTAATAGATGGTATTTATTGTATTGTTTTTTTTAAGTATGATATAATTATGTGAGTAAAGCCTTTTTTTTACTTCCATTCATTGGGAACGCTGCATATTATATTTCACGTCAAAACATGAAGAAAAACAATAGATATTTTAATTACTTTACAGATAATGACGGAAACAATGATATTGGGCTGTTCAAAAAAATAGCAGTGTCTGCCTTTTTCCTTACGAACTTAAATATTTACTCAATAAACTAAGAAAACGTTAAGATTTAGCTTTGCTTTTAATCACTAAACTAGTAACTAGTTGAATAACCACTGTTTTTGAGAACTGCTTCACATCTGTGCTGCATGAAGTCCAATTTCTGGCACCTGTGAACAGATATTCCAGCCCAGGATGATTTGACCACCTTCCACAATTCCTCTGCATTTCTCAGAAACAGCATTTTTGATGCCACCCACAAGTTTTCTATTGGGTTAAGGTCCGGGGATTGGGCTGGCCAATCCATAACCTTAATTTTTTTGTCTGGAACCAAGATGCTGCTTGCTAACTGGTGTGTTTGGGGTCATTGTCTTTTCAAGGGCATTTGCTCTTCAGCATAAGGCAGCATGACCTCTTCAAGTATTTTGATGTAAGCTAATTGATCCATCATCCCTGGCATGTGATAAATAGGCCCGACACCATAGTAAGAGAATCAGCCCCATTTCATGATGCTTGCACCACCATGCTTCACGGTCTTCAGGGTGTACTGTGGCTTTAATTCAGTGTTTGGGAGTCGTCTGACAAACTGTCTGCGGCCCTTGGACCTGAAAAGAACAATCTTACTTTTTCTTCAGTAAGTATGTTTCTCCATTTCTCTTTAGACCAGTCGATGTGTTCTTTGGCAAATTGTATCATCTTCAGCATGTGTCTTTTTTTAACAGTGGGACATTGCAGGGACTTCTTGCTGAAAGATCAGCCTCACACAAGCGTCTTCTAATGGTCACAGTGCTCACAGGTAACTTCAGACCATCTCTGATCTCCCTGGAGCTGAGTCTTTGCCATTATGGCTATTGTTAGATCCATTCGAATGTTAGTCTTCTGTTTTCTTCCACGTCTCTCTTGTTTCCATTTTAAAGCATCGGCGATCATATTAGCTGAGCAGACTATCATTTTCTGCACTTCTTTGATATGTTTTCCCCTCTTTATATGGTTTCTATGACTCTACTACACCTACTGGTAAATTATTTGCCATGTAATAATATGATTTATACCACAAACAGTGATTGATCTGGTTCTTCATGTTAGACTGCTATAATTTTGAACACCACTGTATGTCAGTGCAAGCTGTTTTCAGTTTAGACAGCACTGACATTTATTGTAATCTAGGACTAGTGTAAAAGTTCATTTGTAGTTCACCAAAAAAATTTACATTCGCTGTTAATTTAGTGTTCAGTTTCTCCAACAGACCAATGATTTTACTTCATAAGACCTCAATATATTGTCAGGAGCCACAAGGACTAATTCTCTGTTTTCTGAATGTGCTTTTTGAGTCTCAAAGTGCCATTGACTTGCGTCTTACTGTATGAATCACCAATAAACACGGCTTCAGCTAAAATCTTCTTTACTGTTCTACTGAAGAAAAAAGCCACCTACATCTCAAACGGCACTAGGAAATTCTCATTTTTGGGTGAACTATTACTTTATTGGGACAAGACTTACAAACTGCAGCAGCATGCCGTTGTAGATTGAGCATGTGCAGAGGATGAAGGAGAGCACACAGGAGCAGATCACCACACAGTCGAACAGAACGATGAGATGATAGTGAAGGTCTGCTGGAACACACACGACAAACACAGACTTTTAGATGTTTTCTCACATACTGTCAGTTAGATGAACAACAGAGGTCAGTCAGTGAATAGAGATGTATTCATCATCCTCATCTTTATTTGTTTAGAGACAGACAGTGGATAACTGATGACATGAACGTGTTAAATGGGATGTGTATCGAAAATCGGTGAAGTTACAAAGGCCCTAGAAAGAATTTGGACACTTAAGTACAATTTTCAAGCAAAATGGTTTAAAGACGTTTGCAAGGTGTAATACAAGCAGTACTTGGAAACTTTTTTTGGTATTAAATAACAGCACTGAGAGAATTTCAGCACAAAGTGTACATCTGATGTATAAAAATTGAGATTTAGAAGTAAGTAGCTAATCATTTAATATTTGACAACTGCTATTATGATAGAAATGTTAAAGAAGAATAGTGCCAAAAAGGGGCGGAGCTACATCTTGTAATTTAATTAATGTCATGATGACTGCTGATTTTATATAGAGGGGATTTTGTGTTCTTTTGTTTGAGTGTGTGTGTGTGTGTGTGTGTGTGTGTGTGTTCACCTGGTATTCCTACATTATGAGGACCAGCAAGGATAGTAATACCAGAAGAGTTTGTCCTTGTGGCCTCATTCTTTGGTCCACATGAGGAAAATTGCTAACAAATCATACAGAATGAAGGGTTTTGAAAATGGAAATATGCAGTAGGTTTCGTGTGAGGGTTAGATTTAAACATAAGGGAATAGAAAATGAAGTTTGTACAATATAAAAACTGGACTATTGAGAGCCACTGTAAAACATGGAAATCCTATCTGTCTGTGGGTGTGTCTGAGTTCCTGTTTTTCTATTCTGGTGGGGACTTAAACCTGAATACACACAGACTCATAGGGACTAGGGTCATGGTGGGGATCTGAATTGAGGAAGCTAATAAATCACACTGAATGAAAGCTTTTGGAAATCTTAACATGTCTGTTACCTGTAAGGGGTAAGTTGAGGTGTTGGGTAGGTGTAGAGCAATAGTACAGTATATACAGCCTGTACAGTATAGAAACCATTGCGCCTATGGAGAGACCCCAGCTAACCAGACGTGTGTGTGTGTGTGTGTGTGTGTGTTCTATTTTTGGTCCTGTATCACAGCTTACTTAAGCCAGAAACACTCCCGTCCTTGCAGACTTTTATCCGAACATCACTGCTTAGAGATATCTTGATCTGTCCGCTGTGTGCATGGTTGTCAAACTTGATCTGTAATCCAACACAGCACAATGAACTTTAACCTGTCCAGTAGGAATTCCAGCTCTGAGTCAGACATTCTCTGGTTAACACTGAGAAATACAGAACTAGAGAGCTTGTGATGAAAGGGCATGACATCAAGGGAAAAAATGCTTGACATGAAAGAAATACCAGCAAAAAAGAAGGAGAAGAGGGAAGGCTAGTCTTCATGTGACAGGCCTCTATTAACCAATCCTGGAAACTGTGTGGTTGTGGCTAGTACATGGACTTTTGCAATTGTGTATAAAGCAGAAGTAGCTGTCTTTGAGTGTTAAGCAAACAGTAATAGCGACAGTTGTATTTTATGAACTTTATTTAGACATGATGCTACAAACTATAAGTAACTTTGCAGTTACATGTCAGATAACTCTCTTTAGAGTATTAGCTTACAGTAGGTTTAATGTTTGTAGAATAAATTGATGTACTAGCAAAGTTATAGTCAGAAAAGAAGGTGTGCTATTAAAACATTAAAATAAACCATGCTGGGGAAAAAACAACATATGCTGGTTAGGTATGCTGGTCCTTTGCTGGTTTATGCTGGTCCTTTGCTGGTATAAGCTAGTCCTTTGCTGGTTTATGCTGGTCCTTTGCTGGTATAAGCTAGTCCTTTGCTGGTTTATGCTGGTCCTTTGCTGGTTTATGCTGGTCTTTTGCTGGTTTATGCTGGTCCTTTGCTGGTTTAAGCTGGTCTTTTGCTGCTTAATGCTGGTCCTTTGCTAGTATAAGCTAGTCCTTTGCTGGTTTATGCTGGTCCTTTGTTGGTTTAAGATAGTCTTTTGCTGATTTAAGTTGGTCATTTGCTGGTTAAAGCTAATATTTTGCTGGTTTAAGCTGGTCTTTTGCTGGTTAATACTGGTAATTTGCTGGATTATGCTGGTCCTTTGCTGACATAGGCTTGTCTTTTGCTGGTTTAAGCTGTTCCTTTGCTGGTTAAAGCTGCTCCTTTGCTGGTTTAAGCTGGTCTTTTGCTGGTTAAAGCTGGTCTTTTGCTTTTTAATGCTGGTCCTTTGCTGGTATAAGCTAGTCCTTTGCTGGTTTAAGCTGGTCTTTTGCTGGTTAATGCCAGCACATGACCAGCATAAACCAGCATCCCACCTTCAAAACTAGCATATGCTGTTTTTTTACAGGGAAGTGTTAGCCTTAGCAGACATAAATACTCTAATGACTGTTACATGCCATGTTATCGTAATGACACATATGTGTGAATTTAACACTTACATTAATAGTAAAGTTATAGCAGTCTGGTAACTCCTTATGACGTACTGTTTGAAGGTTGATAGCCTTGACTTTGAGATAGATGTTTACTGCTAACAACCTGGAAACGAACCACAAAAATATCAGGTTAAACATAAAGCACAGACTCGATGAATTCAGTTAAACTGATGAATGATTCAAATATACACCTTTGAAAATCTAAAGTGAGGTTCATGTCATTTTCCAAATCATCCTTCTTGTAGAGTGCAATGGGGTAAATAGAAAGACATTCTGCAAATTAAGTAAATAATCAACAAAAAAAGAGCTCCTAAAATTTCTACAACATTAAAAAATACTAAATACTTTTGTGATAGGTTTTTCATCAGTGCATGTTTGCTATTTATAAAATTGTGCGCAATAACTATAATTTCTGTCATCCTTACCATAGTGATACAACTGTATTATTATGACAGATGATGTTGTACCTGTCTCTACATGTGGATCAATGTCAAAACTCTCGTTGGCTGGTAAAACATCCGCATGTCGATATAAATCTTGACAGACAGACAAAGGAGTGAACACGCCATCAGTCCTCTCAAATGCGTGATTATCAACCGTCAGGTTCTCTAGATGTAGATACTAAAAAACAATCAGATAACGAATCAGAAGCAAACAATAAAGGAGATTTAATCACCCAACCCATATGAAACTTAATATTTATTCAGATTAAATGCAGCTGCATATAGTGCTTGTTTTGCAAATTTACATGCATTTCATGATTAATATTTAGTTGTTTAAATTGTAATTTAGAGATTCAGCATAATTCAATGTCACATTTGCATTCACAGGAAATGAGAAAATCTCACTTGTGAGTATGACATGAAACAACATAATTGATTTAAATTGCATTTTTATATTGGTCTAATACGATAATAAAAAAAAATCGTGGTTTTCAGTTTAAACTTTTTCTATTTATTGTGTCTAAAAGCAAATATATATAAAAATAATTTTGTTTCATACAAAGCCAATTTTCCAAAAGCTAATATGATTCTTTAGGGTCTTAATGGAAAGTTTGTTACATAGTTTGTTTTCAAATTTCTCAAAGATAGTGTAAAAAATGCAAACTCCCCTTTCAAAAACAGCTCTTTAGAAATCCCTCTGTTCTGTGTACTTCCCCTTTAAATCTTCACGAGCTCCACTGACCCCGCCCCTCTTTTCCGAGGCGCTCTCAGA